>JAAGNO010029204.1:8745-54616 GCA_033439905.1 Ceryle rudis
CAGCCTGGGCCAGGCCTTGACAACCCTTGTGGGGAAGAAATTGTTCCTCAGGTCCAACCTAAACCTCCCCTGGTGCAACCTCAGGCCATTTCCTCTTGTCCTATCACTTGTTCCTTTGGAGAAGAGACCAACCCCAGCTGGCTCCAACTTCCTTCCAGGGAGTTGTCGAGATCAAGAAGGTCTCCTCCGAGTCTCCTTTTCTGCAGGCTAAGATCAGCATGTTTTACCATATATGCAAGAGCCCAGTTACATTGATACAGAAAGCTGTAGGGGTAGGTGTCATTTGGAATTTAGACCCAGTCTGAAATAGCCAAAACCATTTAGGCAATATAATGTCATGGCTAATGACTTTGCCAACGACCTCACGTACCCACCTCAGAAGGGCAGGCTCCATCTTCAGTGCTCCAGGTACCTGTGCCTTTAAAGGCGCTGACATTCGCTTCACCTCCCTGGAATGCAGTGTCAGATAACCAGGGCTCTGCGAACAATAGCTACAGAGCTGACAGCCTTCCAGAGGAGCCAGCTGGGTTTGCACTGGGCATTTTCCATCAGGTCTTTGGAAAAGGTACACCCCAATGTGAGAAAGAGAGCAAGGAATAATAACTCTGCTCTGTCATGGGTACAGCAAACAGACGGGAAAGCGGGTGACAGGCTCAACTCCTGTGCATTGCTGATCTTAAAAGTGACTCTAAAAGTAACATTGGGGAGGGCTGCTTCAATCCATTTGTCTTGTGTTCATATTATAAACACATTTTTCCTTGAACTTTCCTTGAAGCCAAGTCCACTTGTTCCCCAGAGAGGCTGAAGTCAAGCAAGGTTCCTCCTGACTCATGCTTCATAGACAGCCACAGAGGATGTGTAAGCAGCACTCATTTAACCCTCCCTGTGATGGAAACTATCAGCTCAGCAATACTGCTCTTACTAGAAAGTCATCCGCACGGCTGCACACCCATGTGTCTGTTTCAGAGGTGCCCTTCATCCATCTGAACTCCAGGAATGGTTTGAGGTGACTTAACTGAAACCCTGCAGAGGGATTCACAGTCAGACTAGAAGATGTGCTTTACAGTTACTCTCACTGTTAGAAATATCAAGATGGCACTAGCATGAAATATTCTAACCATTCCAAATGATCAGAAGCTTTTCATATCACAAGTTGTTTTTTTGCTCTGTTCTTCGAGCTTAGAGAGAGCTCACTCTAGTTACTATTTTTTCCGTTATTTTCCAGGATCTTCTGCTTTTTGTACGGTAAATAGCAAGAAATGACTAAAAATATCTCAGGCTGCTGTTGATCTGAACTCAAAAGCTACAAAAGGTTCCTCGTCTGATCTGGATACTCCTCTTGCAGTGGCTTCCCAGCCTATCCATCCTACAATTTTCCACCAATGAAAGGCTTCAATTCCCGCCTTCTGGTGTCTTTAAGGGAAGTAATGGGCCAGACACAAAACCTCATTAAAGTCATGCTAAAAAAATAAAGGGTCCATGGCTTTGTATCCAATTCTCTTCAAGAAGCACTGTGCTGAGATGTCAGTGGTGGCCCTGATTGTCTCGTTATGCAAACGAGGGTCTGTCTGTGGATGTACAGTTATATGATTCCAGAACAATAAAGTTCTTATCGTTACTAAGTTGTTACATTATTAGATCTGAAAATTAACTGCTATTTTAATTTGGACTAGAGCTTCCTTAATCTCACTTTCTTTCTAGAGAGGGAAACTAGATGGATTAGCTGAATTTATATATACTGAGTTTCACTGACTAATACCTTTGCACAATTCTGTTTGGTTTGCAAATAATGTGATATATATATATATATGTTTAGGTTTTTATATCTACATGTAAGAACCAAAAAGGTGTTTTCATTGACTTGATTTTTTTTTCCCTTCTTCCTAAAATTAGGACACGGAATCCAGATGCCCTCACAAAGCAAACTGACTCGAAAAGCTTTTTTAGCCCTCTGTGCCCCATCAGGAGCCAGTCTCCACTGGGAAAGAAACTCAAGCCCTTGCTTCTAGCTGATAACAGGGGAACCTGGAGCCAGGGGTTCCTCCCACCCCACCACATAAAACAAGACACTGAACATCAAGGATCCAGTTTCAACCACAAAGCAGGAGTTATCATCATGGAGGAGTGTCTTTGTTCTCATTCTGGTTCTTGACCTGTATCATGAAGGTAAATATGCTTTATGGTTGCTTTTCCTACGTAAGTCTGTTGCATAGGATAAGCAAGAATGAACAGCTGTGGAATTCTAAAGACCTTGCTCCAAACATTGCAGCTGAACTCCTGTCCTGACCTAAGTATGTATGAGACTCTTCAGGCAACATTGTCTTTAATGAAACTTCTGCTTACCCTGTAATAGTAATATTTTACATCTACCATACCTACACAGCAAGTACACATTTTCCAAGATCCTAATTATCTATCCAACTTTACTGCTGCTCCATGCAGCTGGGATGGTATGTTGGTCACTTTGATAGTATAACACCCAATACTATATTATTTAATAATATTATAAATGGCATCACAGAGAATTCATCCATGGTTACACAGTGGTGGAGGTCTGGGACTAAACGAGAATTTGCTCCCACAAACCCATAACTTAACTCAGTTGTTGACTTGGAGGACTCTGGCATCTGCACACTGTTTCTGCCTCTGCTGAGATGCTGAATTTCTATTAGGGCAGTTTATGAAGCCAAATAATTTTGTGCTTCCTGCTGCATCCATGGATGAAGTCATGACACCCTAGCTCACCCAGAATTAACAGAATCATCAGAATTATTCTGGTCATGAGTTTTATGTGGTAAACAAAATAAAAGTGTTCTTTTTCTCCAAAATGATACTTTTTCTGCATTGTCTTAGCCTATCATTTTTAGACTCAGCCCCATCCCAGATGTACAAAAAAATCTAGTTTGCTATTTAGTGATATGATGTGGCTGTTCTAAGAAAGAGAGGGGCTGGTGATACTTCTAAATGATGCAATAGTCATATGGGAGTTCACTCCACTGCTCGGATTGTTTCTGTTTTTCAGTGTCTCCATCTATAAGGCAATATATATTACTTGGAGATTTCATGGGTGTTTAGAGCCTGTGCAAGAAAGGCAAACAAAATGTTAACTATTGCATCATCTTAGAATATCAACATGGCCAGGTACAGTAATTTCTCTAAAAGAGATCCAGGGTGTTGTTATTGTTACTTTGCTTTTAACTTTGTTGAGTATTAAGCCACAGAATGAGGGCATAAGGCATATTTTAGTCAATAAGGACAATTCAGTTAAGTCCATTAGAAGACAAGAGTGATGTAAAAAAGACCAGATAGGATAGCCTGCTTTCATTCTGGAAAGAAAAACATCAAAAAGCAACAAAAAACTAATAAATTGTATCATCTAAAAATTAATTTGGAATAACATATTTGCTTATAGTAGTAGTGCAATATTTAACCGAAGACAGGATTTTTATTTGCTACAGACATCCAGGCACATGCTTTTCTGCCCTGCCCCGGTCTGTTTGTAATACCTGCTGTTCTGAAAGCACTTGCGTCCTCTGGGCTTGGGTTTCTTATCTGGATAAGCAACCATAAATCGTACCCAAAAATAGTGAGAAAGAAACCAAGTAAAAGTACTGTAACAACACTCAGGAAGCAAGGTCAAGTCAATAACAGAATGGTATTGCTAGGAAGTGGAGCTCCTTGAAAATATTCTTTGCATATGTAATGTTTTTTAATCATTGAGCCTGTTACAGCTAATTCAGATAATCTCCCTGCTAACGAACCATTAGGTCAAAGAAGTACAAAGTTTAGGATCTAAATGAATGTGCAGTCTATTGATAAATTTAGATCGTGGTACATAAGAAGTGAGGAGTATTCTTATTTCCCTGTGTGAAGGAAAAACTTACAGAAGTAGATATTTAATCTTTTTGGCTGATGGCATAAATGACAGGCACATTGTCAGCTATGATTTGGAATTGCATCTGAAAAATGTGTCAATGAAAACCATGTATTGAGCACAACACAGTGCTCTAGCTCACAGAGCTGAGTCTGGTTAACATTTGACAGACACGTCATTTTCTCTCCCAGTGAAACCAGAGAGAGAGGGGAGATCACATCCTACTAAATCTACAGCACAATCCTCACATTGAAGGAATTAATGCAAAATGGTTTGGCTCTGCTAATCCCGGCACACTCTGTACTCAGAGAGACAAGATCTTCCAGAAAGTAACTGAAATGAAAAAAACGAGAGCCCACTTCTTTCCATAAAGACCCCAAATCTATATATTGCAAGTTAGACTGTGTCATCTCTCACAAAAACATCGTTAAGGTTGCTCTTCTTTGAGTTACAGAACTGACTAAAAACCTTTGGCTTTGAACTTAATTTATCTATGCCTTCCACAATTATCTCTGTATCACTGGTTTTAAAATCCACCTTCTCCACCATACAGATTCTGAGATGAATGATTTTTACGATGCCCAAGAAAACGAGTAATAAGTCAGTAACGAGCAACATGCCTGCAAGAAATGTGTCAGGATAGGTAGGAAGTATTCTTTCTTCAGAGATTAGTTGAGAAGAAACTGTTTATTAGTGGCAGCTACACAGCACTCAGATTAGGGTTTGAAAAAAATATGCTTGCATTTGAGAATAAAACAGAAGAATTGGTGTTTACCCTAATGCACAGGACTCACTATCTGCCTTACAAATATTTACATGCTGGGAGCTTAAGGCTTCTTGGGTGTCCTGCTCTCATGGACTGACTCCTCTATATTTCTTGGTGACAGAAATGCAAGGAGTTGATGACTCATGACCAGTAGTGGTAACTCGGTTCATACTGTTAGGTTGTCTAAGCAGCACCCCATTTTCTTTCTATCACGGCCTTAGGCTACCATGTGGGTTTCCTAGAATGTCTGGCTAAATTTCCTGCCCAGTACAAATGTTTCTGCACCATCCATCATAGAAAATGCACTGCCATGTACATTCAAAGCTGTATACAAACACATATCACTCTTAAAACCACTTTTAGCAGGGTAACTTGTTAAATAGGCTGTAATATAGACCACCAAATAAGAGTTTGGGTCTCAGTGTTATAAGGGCTTGTATTGTGGCCATCCATGCTTTCTGATGAAGTATTGTCCCCATGCAGGGAAGACCCCGACTGACAGAATCCCATGTGGGCTCCCTCATTGTCTGTCCGGGTGTCACACCTGCTCTTCAGTGCTAATGATACCTTGGGTTGTGGTGACCTCAAGAGCCTCCTTGGTGGTAGGTAGTCCATAGCTGCTTCCAGTTCCTCAGGGACCGACCCACTCTCAGCTCAATGACTTTCTGCCTTGACCCCCTTGTCCAAGCCCTGTGGACTAAGCAGAGAGCTTCCTGAGACAGCCTTAATATTTCTGAGCTCTTTGCTGTGTCATCTCACACTGTCTGACATCATCTGTGTACATCCTGAATGGTAGAAACCAGGAAAAATTAAACAGATCAGAAACTTCCTTAACAAATCAAGATTACTGTTTTAACAATTAAAAAAAAAGAGAACACCAAACCAGTAAGTCAAACGGCAAAATGCCAATGCAAAAACCTTTGACTCATCATTAAGCCATGACTGTCATGGTAGAATGATCTGAAGCACTTTCCAGTAGGTGTCTGAGGCTGCTAGCCCACAGCAGCAAGAGAAGGCTAAGGCTTTGGGCCCGTGAAGGAAAAATCTTGATGAGAACAACTCTATGGAAAGGTTACATCAGTATAGGAGACTAGCAGGTGTTCTGCTTCAGCTATGCTTGTCGTGACAAGACACTGAAGCATCACAACAGCACAACACAACAGTGGTTCCTAAACTGGGATAGTCATTGTCAGGGGTAAATAATACCAGTTCTCTCGTGTTTCCTTTTCAGGGTTTGCTAAACAGGACAATGAGAATGAAGGATTAACTGTGAACCCAGAGGATCAAGGAGAAGCAAGAGGAACTGTGATACAAAGAGTAATGGCCAAACTAAAGAATGAGAATGCAGCAGGAGATCACACAGGCCACTCTTTTACAGTCTCTTCCCAGTTCATGCCACAGCAGCCCAGTGAAGGCAGAACACATCCTGCGCGGGTGTAAAGTGGCATCACCCACAGCCGGCAGAGCTGCTTCAGACTGGCTGTCCAGGTGTCGAATTTGTGGAGCAAATATGAATACTGACTATCACCTGCGCCAAGGAAACATGCTAATGTTACATAATTTGCACAAGCCAGTTTTAAATATGCCAGGAATAAAAAAAAAAATACAAATAGAACCTTCTTTATGCAGCGAAGAAAACCGTCAGATAACATTAGTTGCTCTGCTCAAGATCTCTCCTCTACAGTTCTTTTACTCTGTGTTTGTTACTTATGAAGCGACAGAGAAGCTGCCTTTTAAAAATTAATTTTCACTCAATCTATACATTCAATGTATTGGCAGAGCCGTGCTCTCTTTCTCCAAGTGTTCTGCTGTTCCATGATAAGAAGAGCTTTCTCTGTTTCTCCTGGATTTGCACTTTCTTGTCAACAAACATTGAAGCCTGCCAAAACGTAGATGAATAACCATGTGAAGTGCAAGGGCAGGAGTTGAGCATTTACCACTGAGCTACATGAACTTTACTCCCTGGAGGCTGCAGGAGGAGCAGCGGTTTAGTGAGCGGTGTGTGGGATGGGCAGTCTGAACACTGGGCTCTGCTGCTGACTCATCACATCACCTTTGGGAAATAACTGCCTCGATGCACTTTTTTCTTCCACGAAGCTGTCACATGCCATTGTACATACTATTTACCATAGCTGCAGATCCTGGAACAGTTAGGATGAACAACTTCTCAATCAGATAAACTGGCAATCCTTCGTTTTGTTCTCTGCTACGGGAAGAAAGGGCTGGAACTGATAGAAAATTAAAAAGTAAGTTCAAGCAAGGTAATTCATCTCCTTAGAATCAGAGACCAGATTTATTCCAGTTGCGTACCATGAAAAAACAAGGTAACAGCCTGACATCTCCTCACCAAGGCCTGGGTGGAAGACGGTGGCCCACATGAATCCTAACCAGCGCTGGTAGTTGCAGTTACGTGCGTGTCAAATGAGCCATCATAACTTGGAAAATCTGACCTGTGAGGAGATTATTGTCGGCAGCGACCTGCTGCCAAGCAGCTTATTCTTATTTATTCCACTAAAGTCAACCTTGCTGACAGAAGCCCTTTCTGAAGGCACTCTGCTGTGTGTGTGCCTGTCCTGTTACTAGGTTACTAGAGAATGACCTATCTCTGATTTTTGTAAATCCCTGTTCTTGCTTTTGGAAGTCTGGTCACACAAATCCATTGTAGAAACAGCCCTATTTGCATCTTGGATTTCTATTTACTTACCCCTAACCTTTCCCAGCTATTCTTTACGTTTTGATGAACTCTCCTTGCCTCCTTTCCCAAGCCCTGCTGTAAGATAAATAGAGGATTCAGACTATTTGGTTTTGAGTGGTGCCAAGGGCTGCGCTCTCGGCAGCATGCTGATCGTGGCTGCAATTCCTGGCTTGCAGGGACTTGGGATCCAGTTACATTTGCTGGCGTCAAGCAGACTCTACAGACCACTGTGAAATACTGAATCTAAAAATAAAAGAGAGAAAAAAGGACAAAACCAAAGAGAGCAGAGATATTAAAATTCCAGGAAAATTGTAGAAAAGTTTGGAAGAAGCACATGGGCAGTCTCAGGGGAAAACACCAACAAATGGGGCAGTTTAAATCAAGCCTATGGGTTTGCCTTTTTTAGCTCTGTCACCCATGTGACGCGCAAGAGTTCAGCCTGTGGCTCCAGGTATTTCTGCTAACACAAAGACTATGTGAGAGCCTTTTGGAAAGGCGAATCATTCTGACTGTCTCAGCCTCTTGCCTCTGCTCTCCCTCAGCACCGTTAACCCCAGGCTTGGGTTTGCACCGGGGGCCCAGCTCAGCCTTTGGATCTCTCCTTCAGATCAAACTGCTGCCGATGGTGCTGACGGGCGCACTGCGGGTAGGAAGGAGTTTCAGGCTCTGGTGAGTCTCTGGGGGGACGGGTTGGGGGAGGGTTGGGAATATGGTTTTCACAGCTTTTGCAGTGCTTTTAGTCATACAGTGACATATGGAAGATTAGTGAATCTGTGAATCCAGGCTAAAGGGTCAGGATTAAATACTTGCTGGACCTGCTTCACAAGGTTAAATTAATTAGTCTGAGATCAGATAGAAAAGCACAAGTGCTTTTTCTAAGGGGCATTTTATGAGTCTCCTACAAAGAATTTGGTGGGGATTTCCTAATTTTCTGATGAAAAATCTAATAATCTTTGAAATTCTCTTTTACTGTTTAAATATTAAACCAGCACAAGGATTTTTACCATGTACAAAGTTGCATGTTTAAGTGCAACAGTAGTTGTGACTGTTGTGTGTGGTCCTTCCCTGAACAGCATGGTTCCATTTTAGGGTTTCAGACTGCCCCTGTTTGAATAGTTTATAAAAATTCTCTCTAGATTTAATTGAGGTCTATTGCAGGAGACTTTATTTCTGCCTCCTTTTTAATGCTTTGAAATTAAAACCATGCTGACTGTGAAACTGAGGTTTAAAAGTAGATGTGTGTTTGCATAACAATGTATTTATTATATGTACACAATACTGGAGCTCCATGGCTACCCGTTGTTGCAGTGATAGTCTATATGCAGTGGCAGCTCCTTGGAAGTTTGCATGTAGGTCAGAAGTTTCCAAATGATGGTGAAGATTATATGTATTGTGGATTGCATTTTCCATGTATGCCACAGTTTAGTCATGGGACTCATTAGCATTGGTGAGAGCTGTGAAGTTCTGCTCCCTCAGACTAAACTGAAAGTTCATCTCTGTGTGCCTGGACCAGCCCCATTTCATGTTGCTGAGATATTGCAACGTCTCGTCCTACCTCTGACTTCAGTTTCCTAATGCATTGCTACAACAGAGTCTATGGCAGGGGATGATGCAATAGGACTCAACACCTTCCTTCCTTGGCCTTGTGTCTTATGCAATATTTAGATTTGCTTTGGTTCGTGATCTTCAGTACAAAAGCCCACACTGTGCTGTCTAAAGAAACCTCGAAGTGATCTCCTGACATTATTAAGTGGATGTTTAAAACTGTGGAGGCAATTTTATCATAGAATCATAGAATGGTTTGGGTTGGAAGTGACCTTAAAGATCATTCAGTTCCAACCCCAATGCCATGGGCAGGGACACCTCCTACTAGACCAGGTTGCTCAGAGCCCCATCCAACACTTGAACACTTCCAGGGAGGGGGCAACCACAACTTCTCTGGGGAACCTGTTTCAGTGTCTCACCACCCTCAGAGTGAATTTCTATTCCTAATTTCTAATCTAAATCTCCCCTCTTCCAGTTTGAAGCCATCACCCCTTGTCCTAGCACTACAAGCCCTTGTAAAAAGTCCCTCTCCATCTTTCCTGTAGGCCCCCTTCAGATACTGGAAGGCCCCAGTAAGGTCTCCCCAGAGCCTTCATTTCTCCAGCCTGTACAACCCCAACTCTCTTAGCCTGTCCTTGTAGAGGAGGGGTTCCAGCCCTCTGATCATCTTGTGGCCTCCTCTGGACCCTCTCCAACAGGTTCATGTCTGTCCTGTGTTGGGGGCTCCAGAGCTGGATGCAGTGCGTTGTTGGGGTTCCTTCTAATACTCTAAGACAAAACCTCTGCTGTCTGAACTGCGTGGCCCCGAGAGTACTTCACATGCAGCATTTTATGAAACTTAATTGGTTTTTAATAATATAGCTAAAATGAAATGTTATAACAACATGTAACAATTTAAAAGACACCATCCAAATATTTTGAAGGCTGTACTGCTAATTTACATTTCTTCATTCCCCAAGAATTTTGGACCTATATATTTTAATATACAGCAAAGGAAAAGCTAATGGAACCATCGGATGGGTGTTTGAAACTCTTTGATCACCATGTCTCAGGCTGCATGTGTTCTAAACAAAAACCACCTAAAAATAAATATGCAGAATGCCTGTTCCTTATGGATATGAACATGGCAGATTCCTTCATAGTTTTGCAGCACATCACCTTCTTGGTTCACCTTCTTGATGTTCTTACTGGGCTCCCATGGCACCTCATCTAACCATAGAACACATCCTCTGAAGCCTCTGTCTAATAAAGATGAGTAACTAGGCTGAATTTGTCATTAGAGCAGAAAACTATCAAACTCACCCCCCAAGGATTTTGATTTTACATTTTTTTTTCCTAGATAGTCTGAGGTTTAATACATTTTAGCTATTTATTTGGAATTCATTTTAAGGAAATAACAGTCAGTAGTAACGTCTGATAGGAACAAAAAAATCCCAAGCTTTTTGATGACTGTCCACAGTTGGACAATACCTGGCAGCAGGTCAGAAGTCACAAGAAAAACAATCATATCCCCCTTTATCAAAGCCTGTGTCAGCCAAGACATTCAGCACACAGGAAGGTCTGGAGTTTCTGCTTGACTTCTAAATTCCTCAGCTGCCTCAGACTCATAACCTCTCTTAACTCCCTCAGTTTCATGTGTGTCCAGTTTCTCTCCCTCTGTGTGTCTATGTTCCTGTGAAATCCTTCCTCTCACCGCTCAGTAGAAATAAGTTCTTACCTGTGTTGTATGAAACCCTCTTCTGCCTTTTCTTACTGAAGCAAGAGGCAAAGACAAAAGGACATGAAATACCAGTTCCTCTATTCCAAATTGGGGAACTGAGGTGGAGGCTTGGTTGCTCAAGGACATATGGTTTCCAGCAGTGGTGAGGGAACCTCCACAGACTCACTGAAGCTCAGGGAAAGCTGTGAGAAGCACAGGGGAATAGACAAGTAGGGTTCTGTACCAGAAAGACCCAGTATAGATGTAGGACAGAATGATGTCAAAATAAAGTAACAGGAGCAGCAGAAAGATAAAGTTCTGAAGGAAGGGCAAGATCAGCAAAAAAGAAGTCATCCAGGGAAGTTGTGGATGCCCATTCCCTGGAAGTGTTCAAGGCCAGGTTGGACAGTGCTTTGAGCAACTTGGTCTAGTGGGAGGTGTCCCTTCCCATGGCATTGGGGTTGGAACTGAATGATCTTTAAGGTCACTTCCAACCCAAACCATTCCATGATTTTATAAAAAAGTATTGTAGAAGCCGGAAAGACACTTAGCACAGTCTCAGATCTATTTCAATGTAGGGAGGACACCAAGTGATAGGAGTATCACTTATCTTCTTTCTTCATCTTGTCTTCTTTCTGATATACCTTCTGAGTAAAGAGTAAATGTATTAAAAGTCTCGTGCAAAGTCTGGGTGCCATGTCCTCCCTTTATTGCATGTCTCTGAAAGCGTAACCAGGGATCAGTGGGTTGCTCTGGGGAACATGCGTAAGTTTCTTGAGAAGTTTGACACAGATGTTTTAAGTTTCAGGGCTTCAACATCTAAGCTCTCTCCCCACCATAAGAAAGGATGATTGGCACAGTCTTGGTCCCTTCCAGCCTGTGGTGTTAATTATTTCAGTTTGCGAGGGACTGTAAACAAGTGATTCAGCCTCTAACTAAAACTGGTGGATGTCCAGCAAGGGGAAGTTTGTATCAGCCTACAAGATATGAATAGGTATCATCCTTAACCAAAGCAACTAACTCACCAAATTCAAAGCACTTGCTTGAAAGGCTGGGCACATGACAGCTTCAAAGAAACAGATGGAAAATGCTTAACAGAGTAAAGTTTACTATTTTTCCTTCCCGAGGAATTGATTGTTGCTGTTATATTCATACGGACACACACACACACTATCACCTTAGGGCAGAGCCCCAGCATGAAAATTGACAGTCCAAATAATCTGTTGGCAAACTAATCAGCAACAGAAATCTGGATTTTATGTTTGGAAATGTCACGTGGGCGTGGCTATCTATACCCCTTGGATGTATGGTGTATGTTATGTGTCACATTCTCAGACAGCTTTAAAATCCAGCTTACTGTCTTTATATGTTTCATGTAACTCCATCTATTATTCTGTACTTTTTCTTTTGGTTGTAGCCATAAATGTTTTAGGGAAGAGTTTGTGGATGGAGTTGTCCAATACAACCCGGGTGTCTCTGCAGGCACATTGTCTCACGTTGTCTCACTGTTGTCAGCAGCGGGTGCCAGACCAGCACGGAGAACAGTAGAAATGTGTGCACAGGCTGCAGCGTGCCACCAACATTCTTTGGTTATTGGACAGTCATAGAAACATCAGTAATTCAAGATCTGCAGTGCTTAGCCATGTTTACTGACTTCAACATTAACCCTGCCACCTTTACCTGTTGCTATACTTTAGTCCCACATAATCAGTATAGTGGAGTTAGGACTAGCCCTCTGAAGATCCGGGTCATGACTCACTTTTACTGGTTTCTGAAGTCATTAACTAAGGTAGCAGCAGAGTTCGTTTTCTATGGTGTCCTTTATTTTTTGCCTTATTTTAATGAATGATTGCTGGATCAAGTCGAATGTGTTGTGTCTTGAGTATTACTGGGGCTGGAAAACAGCCAGAACAACCACGGAGCCAAACTTCTAGGCAGTTTTCCATATCTACAATAAAACTGAGAACAACAAATGAAAAAGGAATGACACAGATAGGGCTGTGGTATAAGAAAAAAACCCCAAACCTTAACCATTTTAGGATTTTGGACAGAGTTTCCTGCACAGTTATATCATGGCATTACTTTTATTTCCCAGAAAACTCTGAATCGACATACTGCCATTTCAGCAGCTCCGTTCAGATTCTCATTTTCTGGCAACCTGGGTAGATCAAAACGATCATAGAAACAGATGAAAAGTTATTACCCACCCTTGCCCATTTACACGGGAAATAACTCTGATCCTCTAGCCAGGGGCCAGAATTCCGTGTATACTTCCACGTAGTATTTGTATTATTTGGTGCCTCAGCTATGGGACAATTTGTTGAGTATTGTTCCACGCTTCTTTAAGAACAAGCAGACTGTGTTTGCTGTGTTTCAAATCTTAGAGTACATTTCAAGAAAAAACAAACCATTGCTCTAAGAGCAGCACAACAAAAGCTGCTTCACTATAGATTTGTAGAGAACCCTAAAGCACCTTTGCTCCCCACTATAATAAATTAGGGTAATTTAACTGGGTTTATAATTTCAGTGTCACCCCCATGGGGCAAAAACCTCCTGTGCTGGGGCTAATTCTGCTTTAGCTCTATGGGGACTGGCCAGCCTGCTGCAATAAACAGCACAGTGTACAGCGTTGGTTTCCCAGTTCTTTCTCTCCTTCATCTGAAGAATGAACATGGTTCCTTCCTCTGTCTTCAGCTGCTGACTCCCAAGAAACTTGTAGAAATTTAATTATTTTTGAGACCTTGGCTCATGTGTCAAATGTGTTCAGATTTGGAGTGAGAGATAGACTGAACCATGACATAAGCTTCCTCTCCTGAGGAACACAAGATAATCAAGGTTGCTCTGTGAAAAGTCCCACACCCAAATGATTGGAAGTGCAAATTATTTTTTTCAAAGGCAGCAATCTGCCAAATCAGAGCCATCAAAACCCCTTTGCCCCGTGTCCTTTCTCTTGGCAGTGGTACAGGCTTGGCTTTGATGATGCAGCACATCTTGTTTGTCACCTGCTTTGAAGAAGTTGATAGGAATGTCAAGTTATATTCCTAACTTCAATTCAGTTGAATCCAAATCATTAATAGATTGACACTAACCAGGCTGCAGGAGAAAGGATAATAAAATGGAAATGTGACAAGATATTTTTTTCCAGCCTGTTAGGTTACCATACTTTTTCCCTCTAAGCTCCAAAGCTGTACTGTACTTCAGTACCTTGGCCGATAGCTCATCCTGCTTCAAAATCTGAAGGAAAAAGATTGAGGCAAGCATTCTGGGCATTCATAGTATGTTAGATTAATATTGCTGGCTATCCACTCTGCATACCATGGTGAAGCCAGCACTCCCAGCTGCTAGCTGGTCTGGATCATGTTGGTGTAGTTGATGTGGTTGCTCCCTGCTTCATTTTTGAAGTCCCAATGCTTCTTTTTTCTGTTTTGGGCACGTTTCTGTAGTACGGATTGTACTGTGAGCTGGGGTGCTCTGTGCTCCTGACAGTACCTATATCTCCAGGTGAGTGGGACATGAGAATATCGACTGTACTTCTCCTCTTGAGTGCAGAGATACTATATCATTCCTATTGGGAAAGTCCAATGAGAGTGATGGTGCTGTACCCACAAACATGATCAGCAGTTACATGCAAATCCATGGACCAGCATTTGCAAGAAAATGAACCGTGCTCCCTTTGCCACTGCGCTGACCCTCGCGCAAAGCCCTGTTATATTTATGCAGTTCTCCCACAGCAAGTGCGTTTGGCTTTATTTCACTGGTAATCACACTGCACTGGAAGTTTAGTTGAATACCTGTTCATTTTGGTACACAGGATTATATTAACTTTTACAGTCAACTGAATACAAGTATTTTCAGTTTGATACTAAAATTTCATACTTGCTCTTTTTGATTCTAAAAGGTGTACAGAAGGTGTCCCTGCTTAAAGAGCCTGATGTCTGAGGATCCTTAGCTTGTTCCCTCCTTGGAATATTTCCAAGCAGGGACCACCTTTTTCCCCTGTCTCAGATTGGGCGAGAATCAGCGTTTGTTCCCCTGGAATGTATCAGGGAGTAGTAAGTGTTGTGTGTGTGTTGCATAAACCTTCTTACTTTGGAGGCAGCAGAGAAAGATTCCAGAATTCTGTCACAAGGTTTTATTCTGCTTTGTCTTGTACCTTTGTTCACTTGCAGTACAAGAAGAAAGCGTAAGTAGTTCTATAAAGGATGTGAAGTTTTATTAAACTGGAAGAATGCATCCCTCTGGTGCTCAAACACTCTGGTATGTGAAATGATTGTTTGGTTTAGAGGAAAAAAAATAAATTCAAAGTTTTGGCAAGCCCTGGTTTTGTCTGCCCCAAACACCAGGTAGACACCTCCTCCAATACTGTTTGCACACAAATACAACTGTGTACACAGAGGTCTAGAAAAAAATCTAAAAACTGAACCACACTACAAAAGCCAAGCCTCAAATCTTCGTCTTTTACAGTATGTTATTATTAAAATAGTGATAGTTTAAAGTAATTATATTAAAGGAAAAAATATAATAAATATTATTCCTAAATGGTGGCAGATTCACACCCTCTGAGAACAGGACTTTACTAGCATTTTTAATTAGCTGACTGAATTCTAGGCACAGGTATTTTTAGCTGCACTTGTAGGTTGGTTTTGCTTTTGTAAATTGTCTACACAGATACCTACGATCTTGTAAACTTTCCCACTGTACCCACGTGCACCACACATGAAGAGTCACCTTGTAAAGACCCTTGCTGACAAGCTATTTGAAACCATTATTCTGCTTTAAAATGTCCACAAGACAGACACTGTCCTTTTCTCTTTCTAAAAACAGGCAACATGCAGGTGGGTAATGCAGGACTTGAGCTGTTCCTAAGCAGCCATCACCAACATGTGAACTCATGCTGAAAGCTCTTCCCAGCCTGACATGATGTGTCAGAGCCTGTCACTGAACCACAGCTGGCTTCCCTTAGCTCGCGTGTGGTGTATCATTTATCAGCCAAGTGTGAGCTGAAATGGAGAAAAATTGCTTCTACTAAAAGCATGAATTTATGAATAGCAGGACAATATTTTCTTAAGCTGAGATGAAATTTGGTCCTCCCAACCACCAGCTTATATTTTCTCACTTTTACTTGAATTACTTTACTTCTTAACCCATGCATGGGAATAATTTTACTATTTTTACTAGGAAACTAGAATTTAGTCTGTTTGTCTACTGATTTGCTGGTACATAAAAACCTGGCTAAAACTGAGTCTTGTGAGGGGTGGCTGAGGGACCTGGGGTTGTTTCACCTGGAGAAAAGGAGGCTCAGGGGAGACCTTCTCTCTTTCAACAACTCCCTGAAAGTAGGTTGGAGCCAGGTGGGGTTGGTCTCTTGTCTCAAGGAACGAGTGATAGGAAAAGAGGAAACAGTCTAAAGTTGCACCAGGGGAGGTTTAGGTTGGACCTGAGGAACAATTTCTACCCCACAAGGGTTGTCAAGGCCTGGCCCAGGCTGCCCAGGGCAGTGGTGGAGTCCCCATCCCTGGAGGGGTTTCAAAGCCGTGGAGATGTGGTGCTGAGGGACATGGTTTAGTGGTGACCTGGCAGTGCTGGGGTAATGGTTGGACTCAATGATCTTAACGGTCTCTTCCAACCAAAACAATTCTATGAATCTATGATTCTTTCTCCAACTTCCATATGAAAAATTATTCACTCTTTTTTATTAGGAAATCTGTAGCAGATTAGAAACGAACCTTGTAGTTATGAGAATGAAATGACATGAAACAGTTTGGGACACAGAGGCTTGAAACTTCAGGCAGAGGAAGTATCCTGAGTGAAGGACAATCCCAGACTTGCCACTCTAAATCCTGTACTTTCCGTGCCTTCCAAAAGCCAAACTTCAAGTACTTGGGATTATTTTTGTGGTGTCTAGCTCAGACTTAAAAAAAAAAATAAATTAAATTAAAGATATAAGTAAAAGTCATTGATCTCTCAATGAGAATCCTGGTTAGGAAGGTGACAGTTTTACCAGAAATATAAAGGAAAAATATCATTACATTTCCCTGTGTGCTGAAATGGCTTCATGCTTCAGATCAAGGCGCTACTATTGGCAGGCATTGTCTGAGCATATTTTGCAATGTTCATTCTGCATCGTCTGGATTGCTCACGTGATTTCTGAATCCAGCCCCTTGACTGCAGGGTTGTGCACTGGGCTCACAGGCACCATGTCATTTTTGATTTGACCCTGTGTGGATATCCCCCTGCGGTGGTGAACGGAGACTCACCAGCAGTACAAAGGCTTGTCCCAAAGCAGAACAATGCTGCACTGTGGCACACCCAGGGCCTGGGTAATGACAGACTGCAAAAACAAGGAGATGGTCTGCTGGGGGAACTCCGTACATTTCTAGTGAGGTATTACCTCACCCAGTAGACCAGAATGAGTAACATTCTAGGGATATCTTTCATCTCCCCACAAGAGAATTTACCTTCTTTCTACCCAAAGCTCATGTGTATTGAGTGAACAGCCTGGTTTGTCTTTGTCCTGTACTGTTCTCAGGATTCTTCTCTACTTTCCCATGTGTGGAACAAGGCAGAAGCTGCAATGAAAGAAAGAGCACGATCACAAACAACAGAAGAAAGACAGCAACCTCTTTGCCTCTCTCTTATCTGCTCAGGATGCTCGCAGGAAGATGCGATAGGAACAGCAGGCAGGACAATTTCAGTGCTTCTCAAAATGAGGAAAAGGGAAGAAGTGTTAGTACTTTAGTTCAAGACATTTTTTTTCCCTTTTTTTTTTTTCCTGCACAAACCCCCATTCTCAGACCCATTATCACTGCATGCTACTTTGCCTTTAACACTGTAGCCTCCTCTCCACTTTTAAAAGTAACCGTGTATTGACTTAACAGCTAGACGTATTAATAGCAGAATCTTTTCAAATGGTGACAGTGGAAGATACTTCTTTGTAATGCATTTGCCTATGTGCAAAGTGCCAAATGCAGAATAACCCTGATTTTGCAAAATGAGGAAGAAAAAGTGGGTCAAGCTCCAGCATACTCCTTGAATAGCTGAGCACCTGAAGCTCACAGGTAGTAGCAGCAATTGCTTGTTGAGGTTCTTGCCTTATTAAATCAAGTCAATACTTGCTCAATGATCAGAATCTCTCTCAGCTTCAATCTTGTGCTGGAGCTCAGGGGAGGAGACTTGCACACAGGCTTTGCTGTTCTTATAAGAACTAATAAACAGTATAAAAATGAAGCATGAGAGATCTGTCTTGCCTGGGGCTATTATTGAAACCTAGTTACATGTAGATTCATTCTCATTTGGTGATGGCAACTTCCAATCTGAAGTCACCTGTAGCAGATGAGGAATTCCTTTGGTGTATCAGATACTTCATTTACCTTTGGGCAGGTACCAAGAAAAATTACAGGTTAGTTAGCTAGTTCAAAAGGGAAAAAAAAATGCATTGCAATTAGAAAGCCCACGATAAGCAGGGGCTTAATCCCTGCCAATCTGCATTCTGGGATGTTGGGCTCTGCTCCCAATGCCAGCAGATGACATACAGAAGATGCACTAAGTACAAGGCTTTGATTTTGAAATTATATACATAAATATATATACACATATATATATTTTATCTGAGGGAAGATTGTAATCACTGTTTAATCAAAGATAATGCTTTCAAGCTGCAGAAGCAGCTCCAGTCTTCTTCAGATTATATATTAAAGTTGGCTATACATTTATAAATCTTGTTTTGTCATGAGCAAGGGTTTCAGACTGTGGCTATGGTTTTGCTTTGAAGAGTATATCATATATTGCTCACTAAGTACAAAAATACACAGTTACTGTCCTGAGAGAGCTAAGGAGCATCGAATGTTTGGTAAATTGGTACTGTGTTAGTTGTGAAAAGCATTTAACTACTGCCACTAATTTTACACATGAACTGAAGACAACTCTAATTCTGTGCTCCCACAGGGTACATAAGAGACCCTTGTGACTGTTTTGTGTCCTTTTCGAGTGTTTTCAGCTCATACGTTAAAAAAATGCTGTTTAGAAATACTTTACAAAATGTGCAGATCTTGATGCCTATGTGGCAACATTGACTCGAGCAACCAGAACTCGGGGATTTACACAGTCCCTGCAGCTGGCTTACACAAACTAGTGGACATGCAGCCTAATTGGCCATTTTATCTTCCTCCGCTCAGATTAACTCTTTCCCGTCAATGTTTCCACCCCTATCCTGTGAATGGTGAGTGATGCTCTGGGTGTGTATGGGCATATAGAAAAGGGGATCTTGTAGCAATTTTATTCCGAAGAAAATGCTACTAGATTTCTTTACAGAAGTCAATGATCTTGCGTACATTAAAAAAAGACCAACCAGATTTGGTAATCGTTCCATTCTCCTAATGTAATTGAAGGAACCTGTGCCTGAAAGACTAGAAAGAATGCTCAAAATAACAATATGCTACTTTAAATTATTATTTTAATATTTACACAGGATTCAGTTCTTTAAAAGGAGTTCAAATCTGTCTAGAACCCAGATGAGTGTAGTTCAGTGTATGTGACTGAGAGCAAGGGAAATCAATTCACTACCACTTCTCTAGACTGTCAATAAAAATTTAATACACAGATCTCTGAGATCACATTAGGATAGTTAAAAGTATCCTGCTCCCATGTTGCTTTTCCCACTGCTGCTACTTTCTACTGTACAGAAGAGAACAGTAGCCAAGGGATGGAAGAGCGCAACTGAACCAGCTGTGACTTGAGCATCTGTTGTAGAAAGTGGCTGCAATGTAAAGGAACCATCTCCTCTGGCAACAAAAGTGAGGGATGATAATAGCTGCCTTTCTGCAGATAGGCAGCCCTCAATTTCAGAACTGAGGTTATAATATCCTGCCTTGCTGGATAGTGACATATCCATTCACCAGAAAGAAGCTGCAAGAACCACCTTAGTGTAGTGCTGTGAAACACAGCCCCAAACACGATTCAATCCCACAGAGCTCATTCTCCCTGACAGCTTCCCAGGTTTAACTGCTTGCTCCAACCCTGTGAGTAAGTGAGTGCCTCCCACCAAGGGTCTCCCAGCACCTTTCCGAACCTGGTTTCTTCCTCCATCTTTGCATTTGGATTCCTTTGCATATCACTGAAAGCTCATTGTAATTTCCTCAAAGTCTCAAACCCCAAAATAAACGTTTCCCTACCTTTTTCTGGTTCTTCCCTTGACACGGTGCTCCTCCCAGATATGTTGCTGAAGGGATGTCATGGTAGCCTCAGTTCCTTCAGGCATATGCCAGCAATTAATATTAATTTAACAATTAATATTGTTTAAAGAGATAATGAATCTGTGAATTTCTAACTCCCATGACCATATGCCACGACTATTCTAAGTTTATTTGCTAGCAAGGGCTTATAGAAAAATTATGTCATGGAAGAATTACTTGAATTCTTGAGTGCAAGCTAATGGAGAGCTGCTACATATGCCGGAGCCAAGTTTTACACACTTAGGTCTTCATCAGAAATTTTAGCAATGTTGTTTCTATAATTATCCAGATTAAAATTTGGTTGTCATAGCACTTTTCTGAAGTCTGAATAGATGCTGTGGTACATCATAAGCACTCCTATTCCGATCAGGATCATTCAATGAAAGTGGTTACTGACTGAAGTGTTTATTTATGGACAAAGACACCAGCCATGAGCCATGGACTCAGTGGGACCACCATTCTTTATATAGAGCTGGGTGAAATTAATGCTTTGTGCTTGAATTACCAGTGCAGCCTTCACACTAATGCTTCTTATCCAGTGTTTGCCTCTCTTGTTTTCCACACCCACCGCGCCTTTATATTATTATCAATTTATACCAAAAATGCCACTTCTTATGCTATTGCACCCTGCTCCTTTGATTAGGACCAACTGCACCAAGTCTCACCTTTCTGTACCCTGTATCTCCAAATGTCAGTCAATGCACACTCAACAGAGATGTTTTGTCTTGAAAAGACAGTTATTTACTCTCCTAATCTCAATTACACACTAAATTCTGAGATTATAAAAATATATGATCTCATTGCTTAAGTGTCTCCAGCTATTAGCAGATTAAAACTATTTTTTGTAGTCAACAGGCAAAATGCAGCATTTCACAGCTCTTTCAACACAGTTGTGGAAATCTTAATCCAATATTTGTAGGTTTTACATCCATATTGTGCTGGTTTTTCAAAAGGCCAGAGGGGAAACAAAACTGTCCTGGCCATGTTGACAGAGCTTTTGTGGTCCCTCCTCTGACTGTACGAATAAACCATGGAATATTGAAGTCAGCCTTCCACTGGGGAGGGGAAAACTATTGACAACCTTGGTATTTACAGTAGTGTTTGTCTTGTTTCCAGAAAATTTTGTGCAAATGGTGACCAGAGCCTATTCAAGAAAAATGAGTTTCAGAAATCTGAGTGCTAGCAACTATGGCCAGAGATTGAAATAGCCACTAAATCCTGTTAGCGGCTATGTCTTGGACAGTTCCTGTATTACAAACATCAGACCCCTTCAGGTGTTGCACTTGAGTTACCTATAGAGGCTGTAGGTTGTGTTAGAGGACAGGTAGGCACGTCTGTCTTTTATTGATCTTTAGATGTGTAATAACATTAAACTGACTGGAGTAATCTTGAGAATAAATACTTATAATAGCCCCCAGGAAATATGTATATGTTAAAGTCGCTCTCTGGGTTGACATCCGAAGTAACTTAACTGTTATTTTTACCTGTTCTACCTATACTAAACTTGGCATGGAGATACTGTGATCACATCATCTCCTGCAATGTAAGTACTCAAATTAAAAGGCTTATTTTGTATCTGGTTTGAAATAAGCACAAAGATAATTCAAACCATCCAGATTCTCCTGAGTTCATATGATTTTACTACTTAGTGTCCCATAAATTATCACTTGATGGGCCTTAAGTTTCTGCTTTAAGGGAATTTGTTTGGTAAAATCGAAAGCAACTGAAGAAGTGAAAAACAAAATACAGCTTCCAATTCAACTGTAGCGTTCAATACGGAATTGTCCACGTGAGCTGTAATTGCTTTCTAACAGGAAGCAAAAGATGTTTAATCTCTTTCAGAAGAAGCAAAAATTAGTTGTTCACAGATTGGAATCTATTCATATGCAAAGATTAGTCATCTCTAAATTGCAGCTGCTTTCAGAGGCAGTGTTCGATTATTTGCGATACCCTGAAAATAACTGCAAACCAGCAGAGAATGCTTGGGTAGTTTTCTTTCAAGTTAATTACTTATGCAAAAATGCATCTGTTGGATGACACTGATGAAGCTCATGATTTTCAAATATTTCCTCATCCTACACAGTGATTCCTCAAAATGTATCTTTTCAGAAAGAGAACTCATCAAGAATCTTTCAACAAAATGCTTTTTTGATTTGAAAATGAGATTCAAAGCCAAAAGTTTTGCATGGAAATTAATTTATTTTGGTGAAGCTTTTGTCTGGAAAGGTTTCTGTGTTCCAAGACACAGTTTCTGGTTTAGATGAGACATCCCTTCATTCCAAAGGATCAAATAATGTAGGCTAATTGCTTGGGACAAAATCAGTTCCATGATTTTGTTCCTATTCATGTGTATTTATAAAAAGTAAACCAGTTCCATCAGGAGAGACTGAAAGACCTATTGAAAACCAGCCCCCGAGAGCTGGGTTTCAGTGTCCAACTTGGTTAGGGCAGAAGCTGAGGACCTTGCATGTAGATAAGAGACTTTACTCCTAATGTCTGTTTAGTTAATTATTCACAAGCTTCAAGAATGGTCTTGGATTTATCCACTAAAACTTCTTAGGGAACTCTTCCCGAAACACTTTCACCCTGTCATTGAGGCACTTCTAATCCAGAAGAACTGATTTGCAAGTTCCAAATAGATTTGTAAAGTTATGGGACTCAGGCTAGGATATAGGAAAGGTGCAATCATTGCAGCTTAAAGAAGCCTGATTTCACCTTCAGATAAAAGTAGTAAAAGAATTAAAACAAATTTCTTTAAAGCCTTCTTGAGTCCTTTGAGTACAGCACCACAGCAGTCCTCGTTTGTCGAAAGTTTTCAGCTAGCTCTTTCTCCCCTACCACCATCCCCTTTCATACTAAGTACAAGCTCAAAAAGCAGATTCCTCCCTCTCTCTTGTGCTTTGTGGAAGGAAAACACATGGATCATAATTAACTTTCTCTTTTCCCCTCACAGTCTAGTCTTGGAGACATCACTAAAAATGAGAAATTAAACCTTTCTCTCCTTTTTTTTGTGGGGGAGAGAATGAAACAAAACCAAACCCAACATGTATCTTGTTTCCAGAATTCTTTTCCTATATCTTAGTGACCAAGTTCTATGTCTATGACTTCATGGCACTTACTGTATGTTGATTACTTAATGGTCAGACATCACCCCTTGTCTTAACTGTGCATAGACTTTTGGTGTGGCATAGCTGGAGAATATCTTTGACTATAAATTTGGTGCTGGTATTGCAGAATTAACCTCAAAAAGCACAGCCTGGATCCCAAAATAGCCCGGGGAAGAAAACTTCCACAACAGCAACAAAGCAAGACAAGAAAAGCCTATAGAGTATGTGTCTCTGTGTGTGTATCTATTTATTTGGTTGTCCTGAGCACTCTGAACTGGAGTCTGTGATGTTGCCAGTTCTCCTAAATGTACAGAATGCAGTTTGCCTTTGGTGTACAGGAACTTTTGAAACTGCCTGATAATAAATGCTTCCAGTAACACCTCACATTCTGTTCCACCACGATCTTCACCATAGTGAAGAACATCTTTCTAGATTTAGATTGGAAATTAGGAAGAAGTTCTTCACTCTGAGAGTGGTGAGACACTGGCACAGGTTGCCCAGGGAAGCTGTGGATGTTCCGTCACTGGATGTGTTCAAGACCAGGTTGGATGGGGCTTTGAGCAACGTGGTCTAGTGGGAGGTGTCCCTGACCCTGGCAGGGGTGTTGGAACCTGATGATCTTTAAGATCCCTTCCAACCCAAACCATTCTGTGATTGTATCCTATCTGCTTACATCAGTTAGTGATCCACCTGACGAGAACATCCCTCATCAATGTCTAGGGTAGCCAGCTTTCACATAACCATGGGTTTGATGCCCTTAGTTTCATGTTGCTGTTATTTACCTTTCTGGTCCTTGCGGGTTGTGGTGTGCACTTCTTTTACACAGCCTAGAGATGGCTACTAGACTGGAGTCCTCCAGTCAAATGGAGGAGACCCCAAGTGTTCTTCAGCCCACCTTCATGCTGAGAAGGAGAGTGAAGCCCAGCTGACCCATTGTTTTCAGGAGTGGTGGAGAGAAGGGATGAGGGCTGGCCTGGACTTCTGAATGCTTTCTGTTGCATTTCTCACTATGAGAGCTTTGTTAATGACTCTACTTCCCATTGAACCTCAGCTGAAAGAACTCATATTGGCTACTGAAAGAGAGAAAGACAGGTCCATCTGCCTCATGAGGCAATGCCGTAGATGCTCTATCCCAGGAGATGGGAATAGCAGACCGTAAAAGGAGTTTTCTGCGGAAAGGACTGAAATTGATGTAAGAGATGGAGCTGCTGGATTTCCAAAAGCCTGTTGGGATCACAGGACAGAATCATTTTACTCTTGGTAGAATCATGAGAATTAACAACACTGTACTGTCAAAGTTCAAAGAAGTTGGTCAGGCTTGTTCCTCAAGCCAGGACTGTATCATGGAGGAGCCATATCACGAATAATATGTGGAAGAATTTCCTTTTGCAGAATGAGACATTGTGGTGTTGTTACACATCTGGCTTTGGGAGATCAGAGCTTAGTGCAAACAAAACCGTGTATGTAGCCAGAGAATTCAAGATAAGTTATTGCCATGTAACTTTTCATTTTAAACTTTGTATGGGGAGTGTTCATATGTTTTCAAGCCTTTGAAACTTCCTGATAACAAAGGCTCCCTGTAATGCTATTCTGCATAACTCCTGCAGTGTTTAATTGTCCCCCCTATTAGAGATTAGATGAGTCAAGGTGGGAGGAAACTGCATGTCACAGGACAGCTTGGAATCAAAGAGGTTACCAACTTTAGGCGGTAGGGAACTTGCTGATTTCGGCAGCATTTGCATTTGCTACTTCTCAGACACAATTCTGCACTCTATAAAATCATGTCCAAGGCGCAACCGAGGATCTTTGTAACTACTGCATCATGAGCTGAGTGTTCATTTTCTTCTTTCTTTTAAAGGCCATGGGGAAAACAAGGCTGCTAGCCAGAAAAGTGCAGTGCTCATAATGCTGTAATGTCAGTTCAGTATGAGCAGCACTTAATTTTGATTCTGTTTATGTTTTGGACAGCAAAAGCAGACTGTTTATGCTGCAAGCATGCCAGTGAAACTTTTCCTAGGTAGACCTATGAAATTTTACACATCTCTGGAACAAATGTACAAATGGTATGAGTGGTAAGAATGAAAACAAAACAAAACACCTCAAAACCCACAAAACTTAAATCAGAACCAGTTTTTCCTCGTGGAAAATGATCTGTCTGTATATGCTTTTGGAGACCATGTCTTTCGATGGTGAGTTCTCTGCTAGTTACTGAGTCTTTTTCCCCTATTCATTCCCCCATGGCCTGTAGCAAAGATGGGAGGCAGATGCCTTGCACGCAGAAGGATCATGTTATTTGCAGTTGGGACTTTCTCTTACCGGTGTGAAGTTTACCGTGCATGAACACCGGCATCTGCTTGGCCCAGGAATATCAGAGAGGTTTACTCCTGCCTGACTTCCATGGTACACTTTGCCTCTCATCCACTAGAAGCAGAACTTCATTCAGTAAATAGGTCTGTTATGCAGTAAATAGTTCTGTTTTCTATTCTGCTGTGCTATTTAATTCTTCTTTAGTCCTCCTTTATTGAGAGCAGTCCTGAAGAGCATACTGGTTGATGAAAAGCTCGATATGAGCCAGCAATGTGTGAATGCAGCTCAGAAAGGGCTGCATCCCCAGCAGCATGGGCAGCAGGTTGAGGGAGGGGATTCTGCTCCTCTGCTCTGCTCTGTTGAGACCTCCCTGGAGTACTGCATCCAGCTCTGGAGCCCCCAACTCAAGAAGGTCATGGAGCTGTTGGAGTGGGTCCAGAGGAGGCCGCGAGATGATCAGAGGGCTGGAGCACCTCTCCTACAAGGACAGGCTGAGAGAGTTGAGGTTGTTCAGGCTGGAGAAGAGAAGGCTCCAGGGCAACCTCACTGTGGCCTTCCAGTATTTGAAGGGGGCCTACAAGAAAGCTGGGGAGGGACTTTAAGGCCTGTAGTGATAGGATGAGGGATAATGGTTTGAAACTAGAAGAGGGGGCATTTAGATTGGAAATAAGAAGGAAATTCTTCACTCTGAGGGTGGTGAGACACTGGAACAGGTTGCCCAGGTGACACGCTAGAACAGGTTGCCCAGGGAAGCTTTGGATGCTCCATCACTAGATATGATCAAAACCTGGTTGATTGGGGCTTTGAGCATTCTGGTCTAGCGGGAGGTGACCCTGCCCAGGGCAGGAGGGGTTGGAACCTGATGATCTTTAAGGTCCCTTCCAACCTAAACCATTGTATGGATCTATGATTCTTCCTGTTCAAATTGTTGAAGGGGCTTTTTGTTTGTTTTTTTTTTTTAATGTCTCACTCTTCATTAATACAGTTCGTTGGTTTGGGTTGTTGGAGTTTTTTTGTACCTTTCCAGCATTACTAAGCATTAGAGATATTTCTCTTGATGATATTACAGTTATGTCCAATGCTAGCAGGAATTCTGGCTTATGAATGAGTATGTCCTATCTCACTCGTGCCCTGTGATAGGACAAAGGGGAATGGGTGTAAGCGGGAGCACCGGAGGTTCTACCTTAACATGAGGAGGAACTTCTTTACTGTAAGGGTCACAGAGCACTGGAATGGCCTCCCCAGAGAGGTTGTGGAGTTTCCCTCTCTGGAGACTTTCAAAACCTACCTGGATACATTCCTGTGTGACCTTTGCTGGATTGTATGATCCTATTCTGGCAGGGGGGTTGGACTCGAAGATCTTCAAGGTCCCTTCCAACCCCTGACATCCTGTGTGTGATTCTGTGTGTATGTCCCTCATATAACCAATGTAGATGCCTCATGAACAGTTGAAACAACAAGGCAAGCATGCCTGTTTCCATTTCAGGGATAGAAAATTGGGGTATCAGCAGGCTATGGACCATTATTGAGCAACACATTTTCCAAATATGTTCCAAAATACTAGAACTGAGTCCTCATTACAGTAATACCCGTGAGTCCTGTGATGTTTAGCTTATTCTTGCTTCATCCTTCCTCACTGAGATATGGAAGTGTGAAGGAAGAACAAAGAGCAAGATTAAAAACTGTAGACTAAACCCATCTCTAATGGCTCACAGACACAACCTCTGAGATTGCCTTTGCACCACGGCCTGCCTTCCTGAGGGTCCCCATGTCTTGGTGCTGCTTTGGGCACAGATGGAGCGTGTTGTGGTGAACATGCAGTGGGCTGGCAGCCTGCAGCAGGGCACTAGATGCATGCGGGTGCTCAGGGGGGCTATGCTTGTATCTGGTCTGGAGGTAGCTCTTTGAGAGCCCCTTAGACATAGCCCATGTACACAGACGTGTAAAGCTCCCAGCAGGGCTGGTAGTTTCACCGTAGTCTTTCTAGTTCAGTGTTGCCAAGTCCTGTGACTTCCTTGAATCATGTGAATCTGATGAAGACTGTTCTCAGTCTTGTGAGGATATGAGAAGCTCCAGCCTTACTGTGGATTTCAGCCCTCCACGGACCAGAACTCTTCTGAAACTGCCCAGAGAGGTTGTGGAGTCTCCTCTGGAGAGATTCCAAACTCACATAGACAACGCGATCCTTGGCACTCTCCTCTGGGTGACCCTGCTGGAGCAGGGGTGTTGGATGAGGTGATCCTCAGAGGTCCCTTCCAGCCCACCATGCTGGGATTCTGTGAAATGCTGCTTTCCTCCTTCCTGTCCCCCGAGAAGCAGCGGCAGCAGTAATGCCAGGACAGGGAGCAGAACTAACCCCTGTTAAGAGAGAAGAGTGAAATGTGGTGCTGTTGAAAGAGCCCTTGGATTTGAGGTCAAGTGAACTTGAGACTGGTGGTAATATGACGTGTGCTTTCCCCTTATCTTTCAGGGATAGCTGAGGGAGTAGAAACAAACAATCCTCCCCAGAGAATAGATGTAATCCTGAAATGGGACTACTTAACTATCTTTAATTTTAGTGTAATCTCACAGTTTTGATGTGATGCTTTTGAAGCCACAAGTGTGCCTAACAATGGATGTTACCTGTTGCTGCCTGGCTACTTCACAATTTTCCCCAACTGATACACTTTCACTTATTTTGTCATTCCCGAAAAACTCTCTCTTGTGTTTAAGTCTCAGAGCCAGTAAAGCATTTAACATCTGCTCAAGTGTATTTCAATTACTTGCCTAAGTGACTTGACTAAGTAGCTTCTGATAGAGCCACAGTCTGAGCCTTTTGCTACTTTAAATCCAATGCCTTTGTAGCTGTTGCTCATGATAATCTAAAAGTTGCTATAATATTGTGTATATTTTAATTGTGCATTTTATTTTAAAACCACATTATTTCCTTATTAACACCTACCACTATGAAGAGAATTAAATGGCATAAAGTATCACACTTGAATATTCAAGTACTCTAGAATAAAAGAAAACTGGAAATGATGGAGCTGGATAATAAGAGTAACTTCCAACAACCATGAGCTATGACGGGCTCCAAAGCCCAGTGAGTCTGTTGCTGAACTGCTCAATGGTGTTACGATGAAAGAGAAGATAACACAGAATCTATTTATGGGCTAATTTAAATTCAAGACCACTTCTAAAAGGTGGACCTGGCAAATCATGTGCAGCTCAGAGCAGGGCCACTATTTGGTTTGGTTTGGTTTGGTTTTGCTTTGTTTTTTTAAAGGAGATTGTAACATTTTTTTTTTTCCCTGGCCACATTCCATGCTGGAAGGAGCAATGCTCATCTCGTGGTTTGAAATATCCAGCCACTGGGCCATGATCTCATGCACCAGGACATACAGAATGACACCCTGTGCTCGCTGTGGTGTGTTAACACACTGCATACAGCTATTCTTTTTCTTTCAGCATCCACAGCTCAGCACTCTGCTGTGTGTTTTCCAATATATGCTAATGGAATTTTTCCCTTAGAAATGTTTGAGGATTACATTTTTAATAAAGTCTCTTCAAAATACTTCAGACTGGAAAACCTTACCCTGGAGCCTATACTATAGGAGCGAGAGTGCAGGCTGTCAGAACTGAGGTGAAATTCACTGCCCTCTGCACATCTCCCATTTCCCGAATGCCTTTATTTACAAGAAGATATGGTAGAAAAGCAACAGACCAAAAATCCTTCATATTTGAGAAGTCACAAACCAACTTGATAGGGACAGAACTTTGCAATGGGGTTACTTAACACCCCCGTACCTAGTTCTGTCCTTGAGCAGAAGAAATTAAGTGGCTATATGATGATGCATTTAATGCAGAATAACTCTTCCAGGGATGAAGTTCTTGCCCATTTGCAGTGTTATGCTGAGATTAGTCCAAGGTTTTTCTACCGTGGTCTACTGATACAAGCTTCAAATGCACACAGATGACAGCTGCCCTTGACCTGATCCAGTGTACTGGGGCTAACCCTGTTGTTGGTTTCTGGTTTTCCTAGAGTTTCACTGAATATACAATTTTTTTTTTTTTCAGTTTAAAAAAAGCAAGGATTTATTCTGTGTTCACATTACATCACTTCATGTGACTCCTTCTGTGGCTATTTTTGTAGCCTGTGGTCACGTCACTTCAGTTCCTAGAATCAGGATGATAAATTTTAACACTGAACATTTATTTAGTGAACTTCTGGGAATTTTTTTTGACTGCAGAGTTCCTCATTTTACTTCTCTTTTGAGCCTGACTTTTCTGTAAACTGTCCATTTATTAGCTTGGGTGGA
Source organism: Ceryle rudis (assembly GCA_033439905.1). Lineage (NCBI taxonomy): Eukaryota > Metazoa > Chordata > Aves > Coraciiformes > Cerylidae > Ceryle > Ceryle rudis. The sequence goes on from JAAGNO010029204.1 coordinate 38,267, forward strand.
GTCTGCTATACATTCCAGAACACCTGCATGGGAAAATATTACTTCTCTTTCTCCTTCCCTCCCCCTTTTTTGTCTTTTCGTTTTGGGTTTTGTTTGGGTTTTTTGTTTGTTTGGGGTTTTTTTTGTTTTTTTTTGCTGTGACCAGTCTGGGATGACAATCCTGTGCGCTTTAAACTTGCTTTTTAAAAACATGTTGCACAGTTTAATGCTGCACTGTGTTGCCAAGAAAAGTGCTACATAGAAACACTAACTCTGAGGCCACCATCTTTCTAAGTGTTCTGTGTATCTATATTCCAGAAGTTAACAGACCAGCTGTTTCTTTAGGATCTACCTGTCAAGGATTTTCAGGTTATTTGCAAAATTTTTGTAAATACAGAACAACTTTTTAACCCTTCAAATTAAACCAGGGGGTATTTTTGCTTTGTTGTAAAACCTCTGAGTATTTTTCTGTCGTATCACTGTTTTTCTCCTCCAAATTCTGGGTGTTGGAGAAACAACCACATGTTTATCCTACTTAATGAAAAAAAAAAAAGGCCAAACAAGGCAAAACCTCTACTCTCTGGATTTTTGTGAAGGAAAGAGAGTCGCTAAATCTGAGACATCATTTTTCTCAAAAGGCTGAACGATCAGGAATTAGCAGATCAGGATTCCGAACTATGGCATATTCAGAGAATAGAGGTGGATCTGAATCTTGTGTCCTAAATCCTTTTCAAACTAGGAGATGCATGCTTTTTAAATGATAAGTAAAGTATAGCAAAGATAGATTGTTTATACTTCGTAGTCAGATTGGGATTAGTCAGAACCCTGTGCTTTAGGCACATTTTGGGGACAGAAAATCTGCCCATTTAGTTTTCAGTAATTGGACTAAAAGGAAAGTAATCAACTAACCGTTCAGGGTGGAAAATAAGCACAGATCAGAAATAGGAAGGAGATGAAAATGTCTTGAGTTTATTTAAATGAGCTGCTGTCACTTTAAAGGGACAAATTGTGAGAATATTTTTGGCTGTATTTCTAAATCATTTCTAAACAACTGTATATACACCTTTTGGGTGTGAGTTTGCTCTGTAATTCTATCATACCTTATGTACTTGCTACCTGTAGTACTCCAGTCAGATCTATATTTGAGTATTTCAGAGATGCACGTCAGCTGAAATCTGGTAGTTTGGTGCAGAGATGTCTCTAAGTCTGGTGGCCAGATTGTAAGCAGCCCCATTAGGTGAACGGCAGGGGCCTGCTCTGTACATTGGCTCTAAAGCTCTCCTGTTGCACCATCACTAGGGCACGTGTTCTGCTGTAACTGTGTCTGTGCTGAGAGAAGACAAAACTGAAATCTCAACGTGTAAGAACATTTCGATATTGTTGAACTCTGGCGTGTGCGACATAGCTCTGTTTGGCAGTGTAGTGAAACTGTTGCCAAGAAGTGGAGTGGTTGTTGTTATACAATAAGAATGATGGGGGAGTTGTACAGTTGGATATCGAAATGACCGATTGCCAGCCTTTGTGCTTAAACTTTGTTCCCCTTCTCCCTTATCAATTCACCATCTGCCCTTAGCCAAATCAACCTCTTATTTTCACGTTGAAGTAACAGCTAAAAGGATAAAATGCTGGCAGGTGGTTTAGAGTTTCAAGGTGCTGTTCTAGAGACTCAACACAGAATGACAGAATCATTTTGGTTGGAAGAGACCTTTAACATTATCAAGTCCAACCATTAACCCAGCACTGCCAGGTCACCGCTAAACCATGTCCCTCAGTACCTTATCTACCTGTCTTTTAAATCCCTCCAGGGATGAGGACTCCACCAAGTCCCTGGGCAGTCTGGTCTACTGCGTAACAACCCTTTCACTGAAGAAGTCTTTCCTAATATCCAACCTAATCTTCTATTGATCTACATAATCTACTTACAATAATAATAATAATAATAATAATAAAAAGCCTGACAAGATCTTTTCCTCTAAACGTAAGAAGGCTAAATCACAAAACAATGAGCTGCAAGAAGTCGTGTCAAAAAAGCATAGGTTGTTTCTAAATGAGAATTTGAAAGCCCTTGGTTCTGATATTTTAAAGATAAAATCATAATAAGGTGAACACAAACCCCCAGAGGCAACTTACAGGAAGCATAAAACTATAAAAGACTTTCAGATGCACAGACATAGTAAATTACCTCTAAATCAGGAAAACCTTACATCGATTGCTACAACACAGGAAGCTGATGTAGGAGAAAACCACTTTTTTGTTTATTTACAGCACTCTTCTCTGTACTCAGCATTGGTGTGGCCACACCTCGACTACTGTGTTCAGTTTTGGGCACCTCAATACAAGAAAGACATCGAGGTGCTGGAGTGCATCCAGAGAATGGCAACAAAGCTGGTGAGGGGCCTGGAGAACAAGTCCCGTGAGGAGAGGCCAAGGGAACTGGGGCTACTTAGTCTAAAGAAAAGGAGACCTTATTGCTCTCCACAACTACCTGACAGGACACTGTAGAGAGGTAGGTGCTGACCCCTTCTCACAAGTAACTAGTGAAAGAACAAGAGGCAATGGCCTCAAGCTGCACCAGGGGAGGTTTGAACTCGGGAGAAGAGACCGAAAACAAGGAAAATTTTTTTCACTGAAAGGGTTGTCAGGCATTGGAAGAGGCTGCCCAGGGAGGTGGCTGAGTCACCATTCCTGGGTGTGTTTAAAAGCCGTACAGATGTGGTGCTTGGGGATATGGCTTAGTGGTGGACTTGGTAGAGTAGGGTTAATGGTTGGACTCAATGATCTTAAAGGTCTTTTTCAACCTAGATGATTCTGTGATTCCTAATCATTTATCCCTGCATTTGTTGTGGTGTGTGAAGGGCTGTGAGAGCCTGGGATAGGAAATGCCCACAGCAGAGCACCTACCTTCTGAGTATGCCAGATTCTTAAGTCTACCTTTTCAGTCCCCGTGAGATGACTATGTTGGTATGTGAGGTACTTGTCTTATGAAAATAAATTTTATTTTTCTTTGTCTCCCGTTTATTTTCCTAGCTGAAGAGTCCTGATCTAGTTAGTTGCTCATCATGTAGAAGCTGGTTTTTATCTCTAAAAATCCCTGCTGCTCTTTTCTATTCCTCTTAATTTCATTAAACAAATATTCTGGCACAGGAACAGACCTGCATGCTGCATTGAAAATGTGGGTACATCCTTGATTTATACAATTCAATAAGTACTCTCTTCTGTTCTGTTCTCAGCTCTCATCCCAAGAGAGAATGGAGAAGGGCAACAAAACCAGGGAAGGGTCTAGAGCACAAATCTTGTGAGGAGCAGCTGAGGGACCTGGGGTTGTTCAGACTGGAGAAAAGGAGGCTCAGGGGAGACCTTCTCTCTTTCAACAACTCCCTGAAAGGAGGTTGGAGCCAGGTTGGGTTGGTCTTTTGTCCCAAGGAACAAGTGATAGAAAAAGAGGAAACAGCCTCAAGTTGTGCCAGGGGAGATTTAGGTTGGACCTGAGGAACAATTTCTTCCCCACAAGGGCTGCCCAGGGCAGTGGTGGAGTCCCCATCCCTGGAGGGGTTTCAAAGCCATGGAGATGTGGTGCTGAGGGTCATGGTTTAGTGGTGACTTGGCAGTGCTGGGTTAATGGTTGGACTTGATCTTAAAGGTCTCTTGCAACCAAAATGATTGATTGTGTGGTTCTATGGTGTAGGCTGTTTATTCCTAGACTGTTGCTTTGCATTGACTTGCATGAGATTTAATCTACTATTTTGTAATCTAATATTGTGCTTTTTCAAGGTATGTGTTTTAGTCTTGAGTACCTTGAAATGGGATTTATCAGTAAAGTTTCTTGCCTGTCTACTCCTATTGTTTTTTATAACCTTCTGAAGAAGTCATATGGGCTTTTTCCAAACCAGATAATACCTATAGCGGAAGAGGTAAATTAATTCTGACATATGTGGCTCTGTCTGTTGTCACGGAGTTCTGATCTGCTCAGGCTGCAGTTTCCCAGACCAAGGAACTGCATCTGTGGGCTGCTGCCAAATGGGGAGATTCCAGCCCCTGCACACCTCAGCCACCAGCTGGCCCTTGCTGCTCCTTCCCTGGCATTGATCAAGAAGCTCTGGGATTGTGAGATTAGTCATGAAAACATAAAAAATCTGACTTGCCATGCAGTGTTGTGACTGCTCAAGCCAGTGTGAGAGAAGGGGCAGAAACGTGCAGCTGGGGCTCGAAGGGGAACACGGGTCTGTCCCTCTGGAAGTGGGCTGTAATTAGACTGTGGTACATGGGCTGTGAAATGGCACTGAAGCCCTAAAGCACAGTGGTGCTCCTACCTTCGCCTTACAAAGGAGAAACCTCAGGGATAGAGAATTTAACCAAGTCCACAGCTTTTCTCCATGGCATAGTGGGGAATGTAGCCCAAATGCTTGGATGCAGTGTCAAGCTCTAACCCCCCAGCCAAAACCCGTGCACTGCTTGTCTCCTTTATGTAACCCGTGGCTTGCTTCGAGCACATCATCTGTGATTATTCTGTAGGTCAGTACTCAGATTACTTGTGCTGGAAGTGAACACTTGTGTCAGGAAATGAGGCCAAAAAATGAAAAGTTCTCTAATGAAATACAAAGACTGACTCAATTCATTCTGTCTGACAGTGTCTCATTCTCATAAGAATAACTTGCAACACTTTTTAAGCTTAATTCTACCACTTCTATGACTGGAAAAGCCCCCTGCGAGCGCTTAACGACGGCTGGAGGAATGCACTTGGCGTTCTTAGTGAGAAAGCTCTCTGGGTGGCACACACCTAGTGCAGTGCAGGTGATGCAACTGCGTTGGCACCGATGGCAGCGGCGAAGGCGGGGGCAGAGAGAAATGCAGGAAGGCAGATGGCGATGAAGGCTGCCTGATAACAGCGGCCTTTTTGCTCTTTGTTTATTTGTATAATATCGATGGGAAATCAGAATAACAAGTTCAGGTGAAGCGTAAAAATAAAGCACTTTAGACTGTTTGAAGATGGAGCTGAGAGCCATTGTACAGCACATCAGCAGGAGCTTCAGTATGCCGTGCTGATGTTCATCATGACACTCATTTATTCTTAAATGCTAATGAAGTCAAGGGTGTTATGCCTTGTCACAAATAGTTTTGATAAGAAAAGTATTTACATGGTTTAATGCTTTGAAATTTTTCTACTGCAATAAGTTACTGTGAAAGAATAATTCTATATTCTCCCTTTCTATGATAAGTGTTCTTGAAACTGCTGTAATTTCTTTTCCTTGAATAAGGAATTCAGCATCCAGTGTGAAAACTACCTATTTTCATAAGAAAATACTTGTTATTAAAAATAACCTACAGAAATTATTAATTATAATACTGCTTAACTTTGTCTACCTAGCATTTTATATTCTAGTCAAGTCTTACTTTATAAAACATTTTCAGTATGGGGTTTTTTTTGAAAGACAGCTTAAGTTTCTGGGCCAGCAGAACGATTGAATTTGCTCAGGATTATCAAGTTCTACAGTACAAGCTACTTCCAAGTAATGCTTTCTTACCAAGAACTCGAAGTGCAGAGTAAAGGTAATTAGAACATATTGGCTTTTTACCAAATTCCAAGGCAGGGCTTCCTTGGCAAGCATCATTTCAAGTGTTTCATGTATGTTGTTCTACAGCAGTTCCCCTTTCCTCCAGGAAAAGCTATTTTATAGACAGGGAGCCTTAGTAATCCTTACTTCTTGACTATTTTGTTATTTATTGTTCCATATTGCTACACAGCAGTAGCATATTTTGTTGTAAATTCTTTCCATTACTCACAAAGCAACACAACCATCTCGGAGATTTCCTTGGAGAATTCTTAGCTTCCTACAAAAACAAGCAACAAAAAGCTACCAGGAAAAGTAACCAGAAGATTTTTAATTGCCTGAGTCTATTTCCTATCTCTAAGAGCAATGAGGATTTTCCACGTTTCAGTTACTCAAGTGAATTACATGGCCTGTATTAAACTAAATACATCTAAGATCTATTATTTTATATGAACTATATTGCGTCAAATACGAGTGCAGATCAAACTGAGAACATGCTCAGAGGCTTCTTAGGATTGCTACAGGAATGGAAATTCTTCTGGAATAGGCCTCGTTTATCTTTCAGTCACTTAGATGTGAGATTTCGTTGTGCTTTTCAAATGTACCAACTAGCTGCCATCACTCCTCTTGACAGATGGAAGCTTCTTAAATCCTATGGTTTAAATACAAAATACTGGCTAACACGTGTGTACAATAACTCAAAGTCTTTAACTGAAGAGTTTACGGTATTAACACTCACTGCTCCCCTCCAGATACCAGAGGAACTGGGATATATTGGAATATCAGATTTCACCACATGGAATAGTGCAAGGACAAATTGTTACACTTACGATAGTGCACGATGCCAAAGCTTTGTGTCGGTAATGGTTAAATTCTCTAGACTGCTCTAAGGTGTTCAAATAAAATATAATTGCACTAAGGCTTGGCACAGCTCATGACACATGTGTGCATTCACAAGTAATGGCCCACCTTGGAGAGAATCTGGAATCAAAGTGGAATGCCAGGTGCATCTGGAAGAGAGGATATTTCATTCTTATAGTCAATTTGTTAGTAGGGAATTTACAAAATTTATTAAATCCCGTCCTCCAATACTGACAGGTAATGATTTTGATTTTCTTTTCATCTTTATATTGCCAAAGGTTGTGTTTGGCTTGCCTTTTTTTTTTTGTTTGTTTTGTTTTGTTTTGTGTGTGTGCGTGTGGTTCATTCAGGTGTTTTTTTTGTTGGTTGTTTTTTTTAATCCCTCATTTCAAAATTCTATGTTAAATCTGCCTTCTTCCATCTCTCTGAGCTATACGGACATGGGTAGGAAAGCACAACTGCAGAAGTTAAAGGGTGCAGTGATTACACACGAAGCTATAAAAGTCACCAATCTCAGTAATATGCTTTAATATGGTAGCGCTGAAAATCTGAGGTTAGGTCTTCAGTTTCAACAGAAACATCCAGAACTCTGTGGAGATAAACAAAGCAGGTGTGAAATATTAATTTATAGTATCTAATTTACAATAATATATAAGGTATTCTATATTTCAAATATTCTGGAAACTTATCAAAACATTCAATATTTATTTTGAACAAAACTATGCTGTAATCACCAATACATATTCAAGAATAAATGTAGTTGACTGTATGTTATCAAATGCTAAATGAAGCCTAAGAAGGATAAAAAAAAATAAAAGGCGAATAATTTTGCTTGCATTCTTGTTAACTAAAAGCATGACCCTACTTGAGAACTTGATAAATGAAAATCCATTACTCGGGGAAATAACTCTGTTGCTTTGTGCTGAATGTTTCACACAACTATTTAGTTAAAATAGCTCATTCTGACGTCTGTGATCGTGAAAGCTGCAACAAGGTAGATAATGTACCCAGAGAGTGCCAGGTCAAAGCTTCTGAAGAGGGTGTGCACCAGCATCCAATACCTTTGGTCATGCTGTTTGTTATTCACATGCGCAAGAGGAGGGAAAAATCCACCATAGTTTATTTTCAAAGGACACTCCTAAAAGAGGGCTATCTGTCCAGCATGTCCCGGGGAGGTGTCGCAGCAACCGGTCCTCTTCAGATAGCAATAACGCTTTTGAGTTTCGCCCTACTTGCCTCAGGAAAGATTTAACTTTACTTCAATTACAGAGCCATCATAAAGCACCACTGACCCTATAATGCTGAGAGTTATACTTCATCTGGTATTAAGCTAATAGCGTGGCATCTAGAAAAGAACTAAAATAGCGGTATGGTGAAGTCATTGAACCCCGAGCTGGAACTGCAAGTAAACATTTATTAAATACTGGCAACAAGAATTTGCTATTCCCTCCCTTACATTCAACTTTATAGGGCTTAGGGGGGAAAAATACTTTTTTCCCCCTGTCTCAAAGTTAGTGTGTGAACATAGATAGCATCAGGTTACTCTAACTCACAAAGATGTTAGTGACTTTAGCCAGGACTTTAGTCCCCAAGAAAGATTTTGCTTTTTGCATTTGGCCTTACTGTCAACTAAAACTGCTGTCTCAGCAATGATGTTTTAGCAGCTACCAAAGTTCTTATGTCACTGTTCTACTGAGGTGAAACACAGAAGAAAGGCTTACATAATTTGTTGCTAATTGAAAGCTTCTGTCTCCACCAGAAATAAGCTTGAAGTTAAGGAATGTCTGAATAAATTAATCTGAATACATCTGAGTATTAGATATACATCTTGAAAGCATTAAAAATACTCAGGTACAACCAGACATGTCGATACTCATTTCTCTGCAATTGCTGAAAGATTTAACGAATCTACTAACGCAGCACACGAGAGTTTTGCAGTGAGGCACAGCAATAGACTTGTATGTTTGCATTCCTTTGACCTGATGTCTTTGCTAATTACTGTTCAAGTAATTCAGTTGTTTTGCTCATAGCATTGTTTTGGGTTTTTATTACCTTGCAAAAAGAAATGTAAAGATAAAAAGTTATTAGAAAAATAAGGCCAAAATGAACATCTCCTTGTAACAGAAGCTTTAAACGTAACTAAATTGATTTTTTTTTTTCTCCATTGGAGGAAAAACATATCTGGGTGCATATAATCAACCCGATTACCATGGGCCAGTTGAAGAGAAACGAATTTGCAACAACAGTAAGAAAGGTTTAACAAATAACATGAAACATCTGACAAAACCATTGCCCACCTTTATACTCAGAGACTAAATTAGCCATATACATACACAATTTTAATTATTTAGTTACCTATTTATTTTAATTATTTATTTACCTATTTATTTTAATACAATCCCCTGCTGCGTTCTGCTGCGGACATGAATGGTGCTGACGCCAGTCACAAGAATGGGGGCTGTGAGCAGCCAGCAACATTTTCACATGGGTACCTCCATCCAGCTCTGAAATATGATGTACCAGCACGCTTCAGACACGTTAGGAACTTGTACAGCAACCAAGCTTCATCAACTTAATAAGAACCATCTTTCACTGTTATCCTGTCTCTGAAGCTCTGTGCTTACAACATGGTTTTTAATTGTTCTGCCCTTCTAACCACCATTCGCCGTGTGTGACACTGAGGTACAGAGTATCAAAGGCTGGCTAAACCCCAGGTATACCACCAAAGGTAATGCAGGCCTTTGATCACCTATCTTTTGTTTATCTGAACGTCTGAGATCAACTTGAAAGACAACGGATAAATAGTCTTGTGCTGAAAGCCAAATCCTTTTTTTTTTTTTTTCTTTCCCCTTACTTTGCATAGATTATTATAACAGAACCCAGTAAATGAGAGCTCCATTTCTCTTCGCACAGGAATGTACGCACATGGCTAAAGTGGGCTTTTAATTTCTCTGCTTGCTACAGACACTGAGCCTTTGAATGACGCCAGGGATTTATAACCTTATGCCTGTATTCTAACGAGCCTGGCTCTACCTGGGAAGAGCAGTGCTGGAGAGCAGCTAGCTAGACTGCCCTGGGTTCCCTTAGCATCTGCCTGTGATAAAAGCCGTGTGACATCAAGAAGAGTGTTAAGTGCGCGTTTCTGTACACAGTACAAACACAGGGCAGCAAGAATAGGTTCCTCATCAGAAATAGAATTAAAAAAAATAAATTTGGCTTTTTTATGAATCACAACAAATAGGATTTATGAAAATGTAAAGGGGAACTTTATAATTTATTTTTTTTCTGTTGCCTCCCTGTGTTTTGCACATAGATACACACACCCAATCTGCTCAGCTGCACATAGGTGCACGTACACACATCTTCCTATTTTACCCAATCGCTACTGATTCAAAACTCATGATTCTTCACAGAAACCTGCCATTTTGCTGTCATCCTAATGTACATTACTACAATGAACAACTCCTAGAGAAACTCGCTGTTGAATGCAGGCCAGTTACTGCACACTAGAAATTGTCCCTGCCCAGGAAAGATCCTGCAGAGCTTGGGGTCATGCCAAAGTTGTCATTCTCTTCAGGCTCTTCAAGCTCATCAGTCTCTTCATGGAGCTCTGTAACAGGTATAATAAAATAATCTGCAGCTGAGCAATTATATATTCGGGCTACGTTCTAAAAATGTTTGTCAGGAATGAGCTATTTATGCTTTGTTATTTTTAAACTGCAGTACCTCGCTCTGAATAGATTTTATTGTGGTTAGACTTTTTCAGAAAGTCAAAATAAACCCAATAAACCAGTTTGGTTAGGTTTCAAAAATAGAACACATGTATAAATCAAAGTGCTGTATTTATTGTCTCTGAAGTAGGAGTGACTGTTGAAATAGCCATAAATTAAAGCCTAGATTTTTTTTTTTTGAACCTTTTTTTTCCCCCCCTGTTGGAGCTCCAGTAATGCTTATTCATTCTGAGTACTTATTCACCGTGCAGATGGCACCCACCCGTTCAGCATCTCCACATACAATTTATAAAATGGTGTTGTAAAATGATTATCATCCTTTGATATTGTCCGTATATGGTGGTGCGTCCATTGACTCAGTGCATTTGTCTTATGCTCCTCTTTGAAGCTTCCCAAGTCCCGTGTGTGACAAAAGGAACATTCCACAGGTTCCTAATCCTTTTTTTGGGAACTGAACTCCCATTCCCCCAACACATTCCCAACTACAGGGAAAAAACACAGCTATAGTCACCTCAGAAAATCCAACGGTGCCTGTCAGACACAGTTTAACAGAGATCACTCGGAAACCATGTGACTTTAGTGATGCTTTTTTGGTTTTATTTAATTTTTTTTCAGTCAGCTTGTACTGCATTTGCAAACAAACAGGTAGCCAAGGTCTGTAACAGCAAACGAGACGTGGGCTGAGTCACGCAGCAGGGACAATTGTCTGTGAGCAGGACCAGTGCCTTGCATCTCAGGTTTCCAAGTTATGACCAGCACTCTTATGTGTCACAACTTCTTTTCGCTCTAGAAGAAAATTAAATCATGGTAATAAGCACTGCAAATGAGTATCTAAAATTCAGGAAAGCAACTTAACTCACCCTGTCTGGAGAAGAGGCTGAGAGAACTGGCTGGGGTAGTGCAGTGCCTCTGAATTTTCCTAGAAGCAAATTGCATTGCAGTGAAACTGGAGAACCAGAAATTCTCTGCTGTGCTGCATATAACAAGCCCAGAGACACTGGATATTTCTAATACCAGAAATTACAGCAGGAGCATGTGGAGGACTGAAAACTGGTAGAGAGTTTGTTGAAAATTTTAAGAATGTTTCATGTAAGATTATCGGTGAAGAAAGGCTACTAGAACTTTCTTTTATTTCAGTAAGAGATTTTTTGTTTACTGTTTATAGAGCTGCTCTCTCAGAATAATTTATTTATTACTGCAAGGCTTAATGAAAATCTGTTTCAATTTTACTCTGAAGTGTTCCCACAGAAACTTCTATTGAAAATCCATTGCAACTGGTGTTTTCATAAAATGTTTTTATTGTTGTTTATATAAGGACAAACCAAGAACCGTATAAGTATGAATACCTAATAGATGGCTCATAGTGCTAGAGATGGAATTGATTCTGGAAGAATATATGAATCTGTAAAGGATAATAGTCCTCGAAATTACAATGAATTGCCTCAAGTTGCACCAGGGGACGTTTAAGTTGGACATTAGGAAAGATTCTTTCACTGCAAGGGTTGTCAAGGCCTGGCCCAGGCTGCTCAGGGACTGCCCTGGGTGGAGTCCCCATCCCTGGAGGGGTTTCAAAGCCGTGGAGATGTGGTGCTGAGAGACATGGTGTAGTGGTGACCTGGCAGTGCTGAGTTAACAGTTGGACGTGATGATCTTACAGGTCTCTTCTAACCTATAGATTCTTTGATTCTGTGTTTCTTAAATGAAAGTGTGAAAGCAGTAAAAATTAAGAGAGGAAAATAATAAAGATCCTAACTTAAATTTATAAACAGAATGAAGTGGTGAGAGATAACACCAAGCTTGTTTGCAGTATTGAGGAGGACACTGTGGCATGATATGTTTACCTCAGACTGTGTGTCTCACAAGGTGTGTGCATGTAAAACATAACAAAAGCACCTTTGCAGGACAGGACTTTTGCACTTGGTGACCATCTTAAATCACTCAAATTGGCTTGACCCTGGAAGCAAATAAACCAAAGGGAATTAAACCATATGTGCTGGTATTACTCCAGGCTTGAGTATCTGAGAGGTTTTATCAGATAGTCCCTTCTGTATCACAAGGTACGTGACTTGACCTTACACTTGGACAAGGATTTAGTGAAGGAGCTCCTTGGGTGTCAGAGCCTGCAGCTCCACAGGCCTGTGCACAGCCTGACTGACTGCCCCCAGTTTTCTGAGTGCAGGTATTTGCTTAAATGGATCTGCACCCAGAATCCAGCCTTTCCAGGGAAGTACTGAAGCTGCAACGTGTTTAATCTGTGGCTGATGGTGAAGACTGCAGTCTGTGGAAGGAGGTGTCTTTAGTGTCATGCTTATGGTTAGTCAGGTGTTCTTTTCATAAGGAAGAGAAAGACTCCCGATGCTTACCTTCCCTGCATGGCTGAAGCGGTGCTGAACAGGATGGAGAGAGGTACGCACCATTGCCAGCCCAAGAGCAACCACATTTAGCTGGATATGGATAAAATAAAAAGTTAAGAGTTTGTTCAGGATAAAACAAAAATAACAAATGTGAACAGACTGTGCTACAGTTTCCGTTCCAGCAAAACAAGTTTACTGCTTTGTTAACAGCTTCATATATAAGATGTCCTATTGTTGTAGTGTATGCAATCAAAATTCTACAATGCGTGAAAAAACCCAGACAAACTATAAACTACATTCCAACCCCTCTTATCTGATCACTTCAGTGACACAGGGAAATAATAAAACCTTTCATCTGAACCATAAGTGTAAATAGTTTCTGCATCATCATACAAATAAGATATTCCTTATTTGGAGAACTTCTAGGTTGCTATTTCTCAATTTGTGACTTTCTTCATGGCCTCTGTAGAGTGGACTTCTTTTGTATCTAACTTGACAGAAATTCTTCCTAAGCAGTTTTCTCTTACCAAGAAAAAAATCTCATGGGGAATAAGAGAATGATTTATAGCATATATCAAAGTAACATGCAGAATGTGGCTCTGACAGAATAACCCTGGATAAAACGCTAAAGTCTGTCTATAGCAATCCTAGCCCTGAGGAGTAAGGGAGTAAGATTTGATACCCCGAATTCCATAATAAAGTGTTTATATAAGTTTCTTCTTTTTCCCAGCCAATATTCCACTCCTAATTCTTGCTCGTCATTCTTCTGAGGCTTACAGGCATTTTATGTACCCAGGATACAACTAAGGCTACACGATGCCACAATTTTTCGAGACTCTCCAAATAATCACAGTTGAATTAACTGGGGGAATATGTGAATATTGCACATTGCAAACAGAGCCACAACAAATAACTAATAGCTTCTACGTGCTTCGGATAGTGAAATAGTAAGATTTGATTATATGCCTGGACAAATGAAAGTCTAACACCTGGGCATCAACACATTAAACATAGTGTAACCCCAGCCCCTAAGCACAAACAGAAAACAGAGCAGCCTCAGGAAGAACACTAATCATTTGCAGTTTATTTTGGAAAGTTTGTTCCATTTCTGTTTTCCTTCTACTTCAGCGCTGTAATGTTTTGAGTTTCTTTACTTGGTTTCCTTGTTTGCTTTTCTTTTTCTTGTAATTATTGTTATTTCTTTGCCTGTGCTACATTGTTTAACTATCTGAAACCCGGCCCGCTTTCCTCCCTGTGTTCATTTGTTCCATGACTACAATCTTAGATCCTTCTACTCTTCTAAAATAAGTTTAAAACTTTATGAAAGGTCCTCTCTCAAAGCCACCTCTTCTTGAGGTGGTTATCCCTCTTTTCTTTCCTTTTTTCTTTTTCAACTTCTCATGACATGGTTGAAGCCATATTTTCCATTACAATATTTAAGCTATTTTGCATGTTTTGCAAAAGTCTGTGCTACTGTCTACTGTATTACAGGGATCTGCTCAGTTTTAAGCCACGTGAATATTTATTGCGCACTCTGCTTTGAGTTTGTTTCTCCTGGGCCAGTTCTCACAACCAGACACATGGCTGTGACTGCTGGGAAAGCCATGTAAGCAGTGGATGTGCATCACAGGACTGTCAGCTGAAATGGGACATTTAAGAGAAAAGCTAGTCTAGAAGAATTGTTGAAAAATGGTTCACATTTACAAATGATGTCCTTGGTAGATACCATCAGGGTCTGGATTTATTTTGCTGGGTTTCTTTTGGTAGGTCTGAGCCCATGGCAGTGAGGAAGAGAATAAGTGCTTCTCCCAGTAGAAAGTTAAAAACCTCCATGTTGTTTGTCTTGTAAAGAAGTGCTACAAAACTGTAGTTAATTCTTTCTTTTAGCAATATCCTCTCAACTGGCAGCGTTATTACACTGGAATAAGTGGTTAACCTCTGGAACATACAGAAATAAAGGACTGAATCGCAGTACTCTGGAGAGACGGGATTTTCTGTTTCACCTTCTAGAGCTCCTGGTTACCATCCTTGTTCAATCTCCCATTACTTGGTAACCACACCTCTTTCTGGAGGGCACCAGTAGCTAAAGACTTTCTATGTTTTGTGTTGGGTTTGGGTTTTTTTTTTTTCTCCTTTTTTATTTGGTGCTTATGAGAAGCAAGCCCAACAGTGCTGCTTTTTTTTTTCTTGCCCTTGCTATGCCTCAGTGAGGTTAATGTGACTTTAGCTGAACTCAAGCCCTGGTTTGTATCAGAATAAACCTTCTTTTGTAGAGAAATCCCAAATAAGGCCGAGAGAGTTTTGCTGGAGGCTCTTTTTAGAGATGTGCTTATTTAATTAACAATTAATGTAACTAACATGACTGTAAATGCAAACACGTATACTCTTGCAAAAACAATTCTGGGAGAAATGGTTCAATCTGCAATGGCTATCCTTACAAGTTTTGTTTCGAGGTGATAAATTAACTGTTTACCATTTAACATGCAGTGCTGTATATTCTCAAGAGCCTGACCTAAAATAGGTTAGTTTGTGGTGTCCTCCGCAGTATCTTACTCTCACATGAAGGCCGAGATCCACACAGGGGCTGGCTGGCTGGCAGCTGGTCCCTGTCTCCTCCAGGAGAAGAGACCGCACGCTATTAATTTTTATTTATTTATATCTGTATTTATTTATTTAAATGTCTCCCCAGATACCTTTCCCAGCAGTTCACACCCCACCCCTCTCGGCACGTACCGCCCCTTGGGAATTTCTGCCCGTTCCCTTCAGAGAGGGTTCGCTTTCCGGCAGGTAAGACCGACGGGCTCCCTTCCAGGAGCACCGCTGAGACCGGGGGCGACTCGGGGAGGGGGCGGCCCCGCCCCAGGGCCCCGCTGGTGCCCCGGGAGCTCGCTCGCTGCCGATGCGCCCCGTTTAATTATCTGTCAAACCACCAAGAGATTTCGGCTGGGTAGAGGTGGGGGCTGCACGGAGGCGACTGTCACCGCCAGGCTGGCAGCAGCGCTGCGGGCGCTCGGGAAGGCGGCTCAGGATGCTCCGCTCCAACGAAGCGCATCCCGCAGCCCCACACCGGCTCCCGAGAAGGGTGCTACCCGCACCTCGGCGGGGTGAAGGGGGAAGAACAACCCCCAGCACTTGGCCCCTGCCCCGGCTCCCAAATGGCGGCCCGCTGCAGAACGGGGAGGAGCCGGCTCTATCGGCAGCTCGGCGCTCCGCCGCCAGGCCCAGAGGCGGGGAGGAAGACGGGAAAAGAGAGACAGGCGAGAGGGAAGGAGCCGAGCGCCGAGAGGTCGATGGGCGGAGGATAAATGTCTCGCTGAGTGCGAGGCCGCCATTTTAGATGAGGAACGAAACGAACGGCAGCGAGCGGGGCAAGAGCCTGGAGGGAGCCACCGGGAGGGAGTGACATAGGCAGGAGCGGCGTTGGGCTGGTGAGCGGCAGAGGACGTGGCAGGGAGAGAGGGAGGGGAGGGCTCCCCCTTCTCCCCTTTCTTGTCGGCGCTGGCGCCTGGAGCGGCGCCGGCTGCTCCCAGCGGCGCCTCAGCCCTGGGCGCTCTGACCCGGCCGCCGCCTGGGCCGTGAGGGGAGCTATCGCGGGGGAGAGCGGCCCCTCGCCTCCTGACACGGACCGGGTGAGGAAAGAGGGTGAACCGGCCGCCGTCTTCGTACCTGCGGGACGCGGATCATCGCGGAGCCCTTTGCGGTCGGAACGTTCAGCGCCCGCCGCCTGAGCCAGCGTCCCTGCCGCAGGGCTGCCCTGTCCGCCGCGGGACCCGGGCGGGGGATCCCTCCTGGAGGGGGAAGGCAGCGCGGCCGCCCGGCCCGGGGAGCAAAGAAGGTGCCAAAAATCCCAGGGCGGGCCGGGGGGGTGGTGGATGG
>JAAGNO010029205.1:3628-28720 GCA_033439905.1 Ceryle rudis
TTTTTTTTTTTTTTTTTTTTTTTTTTTTTTTTTTTTTTTTTTTTTTTTTTTTTTTTTTTTTTTTTTTTTGTTTTTTTGTTTTTTTTTTGTTTTTTTTTTTTTCTTCCCTAAAACAATCATTGCTTTTATGTTTGTTTGTTTTCCCAGAAAGGCTGGTCTCTGTATTTATGTATGTGCTTGTGTCTGGAGTTTGTAGGTTGCAGCCCTTGCACTGGAAGAGTTGCTGTAGGTTAGGGATCAATAGGTTGATAAGTTCTCTGTTGATAAGGGCAGGTACACTAAAGGAAAGCAGTTGCTGGCAAACGTTGACTATAGCAGGATGGGTATGTTTCTTCAGTAGCATCCTGACTGTGTCCAAATGCTTTGGGAACAGAAGATCCAGCTGGCTGTCTTTTTGATGCCCGTGTTTCTTCCAGAAGGGGAAGATGTTCTTGGTCTATGTGCACAGTGTCAGCTGTGGTTGTTCAGTGCCTGAGCATCTCAGGTGGGGTAAATCAAAGATAGCACTAAAAGCCTGTTGATGTTGCTGATTATCTGGGAGGTGTTTACCTTTGTAGGAAGTTAATATTAGAGAATATGAACCCAGATAAACTTCTCCAAAGAGATACTTATCCCCACATCCTTGTGAAAGCACTGGTATGTACTCACTTGGATATGATAGCACTCTTAGAACTTCCATTCTGCCAGATGCCTCTAGATCTTAATTTTCCTTGTAGAGTGAGTTTACTGGAGACCTCCTAAAGCTGTCTTTTAAGTATTTGTTACTACTCTGCCCCTTGTGCAGTAGTATTCTCTGCATTAGTGCAACATGTTAGTCTGAGTTTTAATCCTTGAGTAAAGGAAAGAAGAAAGTGCTGTGGTACAGATGATTTATGAGTAGAATACGTAACTCCTTGTTCATTCTGTACACCTCAATAATTTTTTAGAGCCTTTTAAAGAATTGAACTAGAATATTTGCTGCTTAACTGATCCAGAAGCACAGTCCTGGAATAATAAATGAATCAATTTAGACCTGAATGTGAAGTCCACTCAGTGGAAATCAACCTGGATGTGCTTTACAGGTAATGTCCCCTGCTCCACAGAACTCAGCGGGACTTCTACCATTGATTTCAGCTATGTCAGGATTTAATTAGTGGAGCCTGTTTCCATTACTACTGATGTTAGTGAAAAATGTCATTAGGAAGGTGCTTGGATCCTACATGAGGTATTTGGCCTATGTCTTGGGTACACATCTCATGCCACTCTTAGTGCTGAGTTGAGAGGAAGATACTGTTGCTGGGCTGGCCTCTCTCCATCCCTAGAAAAAGGAGGTATGTTTAATGAACTTGGTGTGCTATAAACCAACTTGCCCTGAGCTTTTTGAACATAGCGGCTTCTTGAATGTGTGTCTCTTCTGTCAATCTCATCAGCTCCCTACTAGTTCAATGAGTGCCCACTCTTTTCCTGGGCATAAGGCATTTCTAAATTTTAGATTTAGATTTGTGCTTCTCCAGTAGTTGCTCCTGCAGACCAGAAGGTGCTACTGCTGGTTTAGGTGAATGAATGTCTGCTACTTGTAGGTAGGCTTTGACATGCTTCACAGGCACTGGCTGTGCTGAAATACGGAGCTGCACTTTTGAAGCAGTATCAAACAGTTTTGTGAGTCACCCAAGGCTCTTGGATTACAGGATGGTGTCCTTTGCCCTGCTACAGTATCTCCTCCAGGGTAATTTTGTCCAGTTGGGAAAATAGATTACATCTAGATTATGAGCTGTGGGGCCTGATCTGCTAGATGCAGCTAGGTATGAAATGTGAGAGGGATTTTCAGTCCTTGCGTCTCCCTGGAAATAGTGTGGCCGATAGATGAATGCTGCAAATCTCTTTCATCTTTTGCATAGGTGGTTATGCTGTTATTTATTAATCTTTAGCCTTATGAAGATACTGGATTAATTTATAAGTTTTAGAATATTTTAACTTGTGTTTAGTAAAATCTGTGGAAAGGAAATAGTTTAATTGAAGGAACCAGAGAAGAATATATTCTCTTTCCTGAAGCAGAGTTCCTGTTTTACAAGTAATTACTATATATAGTGTGTGTGTGACTGTGCAGGTACTAGAAAAGTCTGCACTAGAAATTATTCTCCATTCTTTTCATTACCTGATTTGAAATAAAAATTGATCTAACTTTCTCCTTCTTTGTGCCCCCAACAGCTGTAGGATTTGGAATGGATCCTGACTTACAAATTGATATCATCACAGAAATGGATCTTGTGAATACAACCCTTGGGGTAACACAAGTGTCAGGACTACACAATGCCAGCAAAGCATTTTTATTCCAAGGTAAGACAAATGTTCCCTTATGTCATGTCTGTTTTTGATGCTCATGCCCTGTAATTTTGGTCTTACTTAACTGTTGCTTTCTTTTATTTTTGCTTTTTGAAAATAGTCCTTGTTACTTTATTGAAATATGTACAGCTGGTTTTTTTTTTTTTTTAAGTGTGCTGCCAGGTGTTGAGGTTAGAGACCTTTAGGGAAGTGTTCTTAGTTAGGTTTTCAACACTCCCCAATATTTATTACTAACTAAATATATCAAAGCAGTTCCAAGCCCACAGTCTGTCTGTGATTGCACACAGACACACGCTTAGGTGAAGCTATGTAACTACCAGGAAGCATTTAATGTGTTGATACTGATTAGTAACATGTAGCAACCCTTTCATCAACTTTGTGGAAACTGTTGAAGTGAGAAAATTGAATAGTATTGCATTTAACTGCCCAAGCTGAATACCAGGTACGGAATAGGTCACTTTGAATTGTAATTTTTTTTATTCCGTATTCTAAGATAATGCTTGTGAAGTGTTTTTGAATGGTGATGGTTTGATTTTTGTGTTGTGGGTGGCGTGTGTTGTTTGTTTGGTTTTTTTTGTGACTAAAATTCTGAGTGAATTAACAAGTTTTACCATGGCCTTAAGTAAGGTCCAGATTAAGAGACAACGGCCCATGGGGTGGAAACACTGAGTTGTTACATATGCTTATTAGGAAGAAAGACTTTTCTGTCATTTGAGATTAGCATACAAATTAAAGCACGATTAGGAACATTTTTATTGTGAAGACTTCCTATGTTTGTTTTTCTTTACTGTGCTTTACTCAGTGTTGAAGTGTGCACTTCCAGAGACTTTTTCAGAATTTACTGTCGTATTTCCAGTCTTTTATGATATAATGAGTAGCATGATTTTCACTGATTCCCAGATTAACATCCAGAAGAAAAGCATTCTTTTATTAATTTACAGATATCAATAGTTTTTCTTCCAATACCCTGCCTCCAGGTTTGTGTATTATGGGCAAAGAGTATTAATGTAGTCATTCCCCTAAGGACTGCAAGGGCCTGACTGACTTCAAATATTCTAGTATTTCCAATTGCTATTCCATGGTCAGAGCTGCAGGGAAGATGGCTGAGATGTGTTTTCCGGGACACTGATTGAAGCCATTGATACTGAAAATGGCTTTGAAAGGCTAATGGTGAAGATATTATGGATGTTCGCCTCTTTTTGCCTTAGAGGACCCTACCTGTAGTTTAAAAACTTGGACTAGTGTAAAAAAGGTAGAGCTTGTAAAATTCATGTGACAGATCATTTTGAAGATAGGTGTTCATGGGAAGTGATGAACAAAAATTAACTGTATGAAGTGAATAAATAAGTCCAAGTCTGTAGTTAGGTAAGCAAAGCCTTTTATTTTAATTGCCACAACAGAAATTGGTTTTGGTAATGCATGCAGGAAGAGCCATACGCTTGATATTGCCTCTAGTATAAAACTTCTTGGAAGATGGCTCAGGAAAATTATTGTCTTCAGGTAAACTCATCAAACCTTGGGCTAGGAGAGGACTGAAGACCTTTGGTCTATTACTCCACCCTAAGAGAGGTTTGTGAGGGGTTTTTTGCTGCTGCTGTCAGATGGGATGGAAGTCCGAGGCAGCCTCGTTGGCTGCTTCCCTTCTTGTTTGTATTTGTTATTTGTTAAATGTCAGCAGTATATCGGCAGCTGTATGAATTCCCTTTTACTAACAGAAGTGACTTACTTTACAACTACAGTTTGGCTGTGTGCCAGGTCCTTTGACTGCAGCCAGGAGATACTTAATTTTGATTTTTATCTTGCCATACAGTAAAACTGAGATAGAACTCAGGGCAATGTATGGGAAACTACTATGTCTAAGGTAGAAGTAATACTTTTTTCCCCCCAGATATTCACAAAAAGCCCACAGTCAACATGACACTCCCAGAGGAGAGAAAAGACTGGAAGTTAGTGCTTAGTTTCAAATTGACTGTATCATCTTGGACCAGCTATTCCAGCCTCCAAGATGTGGTCTTTCCAGCGAAGCTTTGCTTTGCTTAGTTTTTAGTGTATGTGAGTAGTTAATGGATGCTGTGCCTCGCTGCGCCGCGCTGCTCCAGTGTTGCCTGTGGGGCTCTGGGCAGGGGAGGACCTGCTTCACCCGGCAGGCTGATTGGTAAACATGGAGCCCCATTAGAAGGCCTCTTCACTTGTAGGCTTTTCCCCACTGAGGATTTCCTAGTTTAGGAGATGAGAAGGCATTGTGAGTATGTTCTTTGGTGTGCAGTTTTCATAGGGACAGTTTTGCCTGCTGCCTTTGGCAGTGTCCTTACAACATCTTAACAAGGCTCTGAGCTTACACAAAGGTTCCCTGTGGATCATCTTCTTGTAAGATGTATTTCCTAAAATGGCTTTACTAGACCTGTTCAAACTGAGAGTGTTTCTTTGTGTGTCCCTGGAAGTCTACATCTTTGAGGTAGAGAAATTGTAATTTTTTCCCAGCCCAGACAATTAGGTGTATGGCTGTAGTGAAAATATGGACTGTTCTCCTCAGCAAGATTCTTTTTCTGTGAATTAAACTCTTTGAAATGGAAAGTTTTAGAAGTTTTGGGCATTCTTTCAGATGCATTTAGAGTCAAAAAGAAGAAATGAAGAAAAGGAGGGTGATGGGAAGACATGCATAAATGATAAACTATTATTTTTAATTAGATTTTTTTATGAATGATGTTAGCTCTCTAGGAGTAAGTGACATGTTGTTTGTTATAAAGTTTCTGGGGAGTGATGTCGTGATTTGATTTATCCTAGGGAAAATGCAGGAGGACTCTTTTCCCTCGAGAGTTAGCGGTTTCAGTCCAAGACAACCTCAGTGAAGCCAGTGGAATATTCTGATTTTATAATATTCGTAGTAACAGGTGAAACTCAGATTTGTGTGTGAAGCAGCTTTACAAGCAAAGAAACAAATTCAGCTCCATTGCAAATTGTGTGACAGTGTGATAGAATCGAAGTGGCAATCGAGAGATTGGGTTGCCTTTGGGCAAGTAAAATCTATTCCTAATCCAGAAAAGCATAGAAACCTATAATTAAGTGTAATCATCTGAGTGGTCCTATTGGGCATGGGCTTCAATTATTATAGTATTTCAGCTGGAATTTTGATTGATCATTTCCATGTTTTGTGTGTTTCATTTCTATTCTCTGTGAAATAGGGATGGAGGAATCCAAAAAGCAGTGTAAGTGCTGACAGTGTGAATTGGATGAAATGTAGATCCATGACTTGTAATTACAATTCTGCACTCTGACTCTTAAGATCCCTAACATTGCAGTCTCGTAATTATTTATCCTTTATTTATTTATATCAACAAGAGTGTGGAAAAAAGTATTTGTATCCAGAAGGGTTGCTGTAGCATGAAGGGACAAAGGAGGGCAAGTGGAGATTCTTGACTAGAGTGCTCTTGGGGGATGGAGCACCCAGGATCTTGGTATCTGAGCCCACATCTCCTCACCTTCAAGAGTCCAGAGAATTCAAGGAAGCAGTTCTGTGGGTGGGAAATCTACCTCAAAGAAATATATTGAAAATATTAATTGTCCACCTAATGCGTTACAATAACATCTCACAAACATTACATGAAAGACATTTGTAAATGGTATCTTACAAACATGACAAAATAACTCTGAAATTTCTAGCGTATGATTATAGTATAATTTTTAGTACATTAAGAAACCCTGAGCCATGGCTCGCTTAGTGGGAGTTAATCCTGTTCTATGTTTCAGATAGCAGGGAAGCAGGGCTTTGTTTTGACCCTGTAGGTGGAAAACTCAGCAAGATCTTGAGTTCAGTGGCAGAGAAAAGCTGTCATTATAAGGCAAGAGGAGGTGCTTAACTGCTTGTCCTGTTTCTAGGTAGGCTGAGCCCAAATTTTAGCCTAGCTGTTACATTATGTAATTAAGTTAACTAGCCTGACTTCTGTGCTCAGTTGTCACTGGTGAAGTAAAATTTTATTCCTTTTACAACCTGTCAGCTATGCCCATTTCTTTTTAATTTTCTCTCAATATCTCTCTTGAGCTAACACAGGCTTAAAGCCTTTACTTATAAAGCAGTTCCCCCAAGAAGTTTATTAAGGCTTTGCTGTTTCCTTTCCTAGCAATCTGGTGGTACTTTCCAACTTAGTCTTTAAATTAGGAATGGTCTTTTTATTATGTATATGATGTATAGCACTCAGTAAAAAACCCACCAAGTGCTGTTAAAAGTCTGGTTATATGTAATCCTTTCTTCCTTGACTATTTGTTTACTTATATTAAACAACAATTGGATATGTAAGCGTAACACTTGGCCCAGAGCTCCTGCAGCACAGAGTTCAGTCATACTCCTCCTCACTGCGTACTGGTGACTGCTGAGTTCTCTTCTGTACAGTTGTGGCTCCAGCAGGAAAAGTGAAAGCATATTGCATATCTTAAAGTACAGAGAAAGGCAATGCTTTTGTGAGAAAAGAGTGAATCTTTTTGATTTCCTGAAACAAAAAGCCCATCCTACTTCAGCCCAAAAGACAAGGTTAAAGCTACAGCCCCAAGGGTGGCAGAGGTACCTCCCAGCAGCCTCACTTGTGCTCCCGGATGCGGTACATCTTTCTCTGTTCATATTTCCTCTCAGTGTGTTGTGAATTTGGATTTTTTTTTTAATGTTGTTTTTTAGACACCTTCCTCCTTGACTTGCTCATTCCTTGCTTGGAGAGTGGAGGTGTTTCCAGATCCAGTTCTAGGAGTCCGAGTCCTAAAAGTCAGCTTTTGCGATACAAAGCCTAAGGAGTTTGCTACTGTTGTCAGGGGTGGGCACATACACTATATCAGGAATGTTCACTGTGCTCCTTGCAGCAGATTCTTCAGGATAGCCTTGTTATGCCTTGGCTATGTGTGAGGTAGCAGCTCAGCAAATTCAAAGGCAGGGTGAGTAGGCTGCTGCCTTCGTTCATCTGTGTTTGAACATATCCTCGTCTGAGTCTCGGTGACCTGTGTGCTGTGTCTGAGGTTTTAATCCACTTCCAGTGTTAAAACCCAGTTGTGCCAGCATAATGTGCAAGGTGTGCGAGCTGCAGAGCTCAGAAAAAAAGCCAGGGACTGAATGGGAGGAAGCAGGTAATGGCTCAAGGAGGAAACTTGCACTTGCTCTTCCCAGGGTGGATGGCAGGGAGGTCTGCAGAAGTAGGGGAGATTAATTTTGGAGTTCATGGTGTCTGTCCCTCTTTGCACGTGATAATGCAAAGAGGGACAGACTGTTGCTTTCTGTGTGTTCTCTCTTGGTATGTTTACAGAAAATATTAAGTATAATCAATATTGCTTTTACAGACCAGAAACCTTATGGTAGCAGAAAAATTAGGGAAGCATAACACGCTTAGCTTGAAATCTTTTGGTGCTTTCAGCTATTGTTAAAGAGTAGTAGCTCTAGTACCTTTTCCATGCCCAATGGTATATGAATATCCTGTCTTGCTGGGATGCTGGGAGGTTTCAGGGCAGCAGAGCCTGCGGGCACACCTCCCAGGGCTGCCGGTTGGCAAAGTAGACAATGACCCTTATGCTGTTGAAAAGGAAGAGAAAATTTTATTTTGTTACCAGGCATTGCCCACTGCCTGCCTGGGCTCGCAGCCTGTGCACCTGCTTTACTCTGGCCAGATGAGGTTTTTTTCCCCTTTTAAAATGGGCTTTTCTTGAAGCACCACCAGCCAGGCCTAGGGGCTGTGCTCTGGAACTGACTGTGCCTGGCATGGGTCAGCTCCTGCCTCCCCTCACAGAGGCATCCTGCACCTTGCACACCATGCAGGTTGATCTTTATGGACTCTCTGCAAACTCCTTGAACCTGTGAACTTTTATTTTGTTTCAGAAGGGAAGAGTGAGTTGTTTTCTTTGTTACCTGCCTTGTTGTGCAGGTCTGTGCTGGTTTCCACAGGAGTGGGGTGAATTTGGGCTTTTAAAGCTTTTGAGCCCTGTGTCGTTTGTGGGGCACCTGTCCTGGGTTCCTTGCACCTCAGGAAGGAAGGGCAGCAGCTGTCAAATAAAAAGGCTTTATATGTGTAAACAAAAATAGCATCTACATCTGAGATGTGGGTCAGCCTCCTGTCCTGATCACGTGGTAACATTTCAGGTGCTGCTGCTTCCTTGGCACAAAATTTTGACTGTTTCCCTTTCCCCTTCACAATCCTTCCTTGGGATGTCCTGCTGCTTTTATGAGCTCCAGCCTGGCCCTTAGGAGCTGTGACAGCTGCCTACCACCTTAGAGAGTTCCTTCAGTTCTTTCAGCCCTTTGCCAAAGCTGCTCTGTAAAGCACCGCTAAAATAAGATCCCAACAGCTGGGCTGGCTGCACACAAGAGGATAGAGGCAAGTGTGTCTTCTCTGGCAGAGCTGGTTTCTGGGTTTCTGTCCATCCACAAGTTCTTGATCTCTTTTTGGGCTTTAGCTTCCCTTCCCTTCCCTTCCCTTCCCTTCCCTTCCCTTCCCTTCCCTTCCCTTCCCTTCCCTTCCCTTCCCTTCCCTTCCCCCCATGGAAGCTGGAAAGGAGAGGGAAATAAACCTGGAAATTCATGGGCAAGGACTAGGTGTATAAAATTACTATAATATAATTGGGATGATCAGGCTTCTCTGAGAGCCATGGAGTAATACAGTGCTGGGCAGTGGGTGGTGAGAAGCAGTCAAATGAGGTTAACTGTGACAGTCAGGGCAAGGAAACTGGGACTTGAATGGGGAGGTGGAGGGGAGAGAAGAGAAATAGCTGTGGTGAGGAGCTGGAGGTCAAGAAGGGATCAGGTGATGGCCAGGCGGAAAAGCTGTGATGAGAATGATACAAGGACTCTGACCTGAAGGGAAGGGAGTGATGTGTAGGGATGAAGAACATGGTAAAGGTAGCCACAGACAGTGGTTGGGAGAAGCCATCTGGAGAGAGAGAGGCAAGGTAGGGCCTGAGTGGGAAGTCTGAGCACTACAGTCTTAGACTATGTGGGTAGGATTTGGTAAAGGTTTGCTTACAGTGGGAGGCAGCTTTAGGGCAGCAGAGTAGGGAAAAGCACTGAAAGTTCAGGCTTGGTAGTACTGTAAAGTATCTGTGATGTGTGCTAATTTGTAACAAATGTGTTTGGAGGATACAACTTGGATAATGTGAGTTTTATATTAGTGATTTAGAACCTTAATTTTGGCTGTGCTTTGGTCGTTCACCTGTAAAGCGGAGGTACATTAGTACCTTTCCTGTAACAACAGCAGTGTGAAAAGAATTCATTAATTTTTGTAGAGGTCTTGGATACTGTGCTGAAATAATTAACTTGGTCATGGTCTGTTATGTCTTCAGAGAAGGATTTGAATATGGTAGATTTACTGTTCAAGGTGTGCCTTGAACAATAAAAATAAAACAAAACTTCAGATCCTTGTTTGTTAAATAATTTTTGCTCTTTGTCTTTTACTTTGTGCACTGACTGAGACAGGTGCCCTCTGGAAAGCACTGTGTGATCCTGTAATTAAGATCAGTGTTGGGATGCACATTCCTGGAGGGTTGAGCCAGGCTTGCCTATGAGGCTTTAACCCTAACATCTAGCTTCTAATATATTTATTTTTTTTTAATATAGCTGATGTTTTGATGTGTTTTGTATACACAATGGATTTTTTTTTTTTTTCCCAATGAAATCATTAGGCTAAGTGGCTTTTTTTCCTTTGCAAAACTGACCATTTTCAGAACAGAGAAATTATATGGAGGTGGAATACAATGAGCTAGAAGGTGATGAGTGAAATGAATTGCCTTCGGTGGGGGAAATTAAAGATCACTTGGGACATAATTATTGAACAATGCTTTAAGCCTCTGAAGATACATAAACTGCTGTTAACTTTGTCAGTTCCCAGAATTAGTTTTTAAAATACTTGTATAGACCTATACAGTGTTGGCTGTTTCCACTCTCATTTGATGTTTGAATTGTTAGAAGCCTTTTTCAGAGTACAATTTATCCAGCATGTTGATATGAAGGTATAGCTTGTAAATCCTCACAGAATTTCTTGTTCCATATCCTCTTGTTTCAAACACCTCTACCTACACCCTGCAAGTAAGTGTACACTAAAATAGAAACCTAGTCACATTAAATTACAGTGGCCAATTGCTATTTATTTTTTTTATTTGTATTTTTCCTGAATATTGTCATGCTGCCTTCTGTTACTTGACATTTTTTGGGTTTTCCATCATGTCTGTAATGATTAGGAAAGAATTCTGAGCACACATTGCCTCTGTCCTTGGCAGTTATTTTTGCTTTCCTAGGAGACAATAATTGTGTACTTGTCTATCTTCATTGGAACAGTGGTAAGTAGAGGAAGTGGGATAAGCACTTCAGTATTTCTGTAGCATGCTAAAAGCCTCAAATGCTTCTGTCAACCTGTTGACAAAGTCCTGTAATAAAGATAAGCAGAAAGGAAACAAAAGGTCTCTGCTCTTCAGTGGGCAGAGAGGGGGATACAGAAATTAGTTTCTGATATTACTGCTAAGTGTTGCAAGCTTCCAGACTGCATGAGCATCTAGAGCCTTACAATGAAAGTAAACCAATTTAGATAAAAGAATAACAGCTTGAGTTTCTTGTGTCTTCATCAGAACAGAAAGACACCAATGGCCTTTTTCTTGCGAAGGAGTTTGGCAAACTGATACTCTTATATCAAGCTGCATGTATTTGGGTTTTATTAACCACTTGTTTAGTAAACGAGTATTAAACGGGAGTAAAGAACATCATCCTATAACATCTTGTAAAACAGGCTGGTGTGCTAGTCAGAGACATGAGAAGTTGAGGTAAGGCAGAGTTAGAGCCTGACTTGTGCTGCCTTGAGACGAGTCCTTGCACAGTGCTGAGTATCCCTGGGTGGAGGATCCTGCCCAAGTTCAGGGCAAGTCCCTGCACCTGATACTGCAGGTCCCGGTCACTGGACAGATGCTGGGGTAATTGGAGCATTATTTGGCACTGCTGAGTTTCCTCCCACTGCTTGAAATACAAAGGAAGGAAAAAGCAGCACTGAAGAATTTGGTGCTCACTGTAGGCAATGAAACAAAGCAACCCATTATGGTTGATTTTGACCCCAAGAGGGATCTCTTAATTTTTAGAATCATTTTAGTAGAAATGTGTTAATATTCATTTGATAAGAATATGTACACTCATCCCACTTGATGAAATTTCTTAACAGAGCTACATCTTTTGCCTAAAAGGAAGTAGTGTTATTTGAAATTACTATTAACACATATTTAAAAACATTTATTTATTTATTAAGATATTGTACCTTTACAAAGTACACCAAGGCAGATATAATTAGACCTAATGCAAGAGCCAGGCATGGACCATATCCTGTGGTGAAAAACCCTGCTGTCCTGAACCACGTATCAAGAATAAAAATTGGATACTTGAGGCCTCAACCTATTTCTTCTATGCCAAATTCTAGATTAATCTTGCTACCTGCAGTGTGGGTGTATAAATGACACAAGGGGGACATGTTTTCTCTTATTATTCATCTTTGCCACATAAATGGTATGAAGTAATTATGTCATACTGTGCTGGTTTATGGCATTATATCATGCAATTGCCTTGCCTTTTGTGGTCTATTCAGTGATACAAAATGGAGAACATTAGATTGTTTTGTGTTTTAACGGAATGGACAGAAAAATTGGTTTTGGCACCTGATGACCACTAAAACATTAATCTAAATCCTTAGCTATGTAGGTGGCATATCTGCTAAAAGAGCAAAGTTGATTCTGTAATCTGGCAACAGGGATCTGTGAATCACTATTTTGGAACAATAAATACTGTAGCTGACCACTGATGTTTTGGCTTCCTAAAAATCATTACCGTCTTTCTGTCCCCCATCTTCCCTCCTTGTGTGGTAACATTTCTCACATAGTTACAGCTGAGTTTGCCGCTGGTCCTTTGTGCTATAAATAGGATAAAATAGTATAGGATCACTGCAGCTGCATGGATTATTTTATTGAGTCTGTCCTCCCTTGCATGTATGGGTGACTCTTTCCTCTGAGTTTTCCATTTGTCATCAGACACCTCCTACAGCGTACAAGTTTGTGTTGTAAAGCTTAGTTCTGTGTCGTGTCCCTCCTTTTATTTTTTCTTTTTATTTCTTTTATTTATTTCAAAATTATTTTATTTTTTTAATCTTTTGTAAACTAGAATGTAGCAAAGATGCTCTGGGAGTGGAACACTTCTAAAACTGGATGCTGGAGATTAAATACTCATTACTTCTATAATGAAAGACTATCTACAGATGGTGTTCAGACCTGACTCTGCTTTTCTCTCTCCACTTTGGCTCATTGTGCATAACAATGATGAAATTTTAAAGCCTGTTCTTGGGGACTGGGGGAAATAACAAAACCAGGATGTGTGGGAGGAGAGTGGGGTTTGCGTGTGTGTCATGCTTTTTCTTGGTCTGCGGAGGTCTCTACGGACGTTCATCATGCTGTTTGTAAAAAGAAGCAGCACAGCCTTAAAACATCATATTTGTAGAATATTTTGGTAAATGCCAATGATTTGGAAACCATGTACTGCACCTTATCTCAAGTCTTGTTTTTAAGGGGATGTACAGACACGTTGTGGTAGGAGGACTTTGTGCAATATTAGTTACAGTAATCTTATGGAAATGGTGGCAGTTGCTGAGGCTTACTTCATTGTAGTTAATTATGAAGACAGAACAAAATAAAGTTTATTTTCTATAATAGTATTGCCCACACATGTAAAGTCATGGTCCTCTGTGCTAGTCTTTTGTTCTCTGATGCTGGCAGTGTTTTGAATGTTTTTTGATGTTTTTCAAGTACTGGCTTTCTGATGGGATATTCTGCCTTTCTAGCTTTATGCCATCCTAATTGTTTCAAAATGTAGTCATTAAAAAAAAGAATAAACATTATTGCCGGTGTTATTGCTAATGGCAAGAAATGCAAAAAAGGGGGACACATGTGGCAGTTCTATTTAAATAAAAGCTTATTTTCAGAAACAAAGGCTTATGGAGCAAAAGGGAGCTCTTAGTACCCCAAGCACGTTTGCTGTTACGGATGAACCCACAGCAATGGATGCTATCAAAGTTGTCATATTTTATTCATGAGTTGTGGTATGCTTGGGTGAAATAAGAAAAGCAATGCTCCAAATCATAATTATGGTGTAAAAAGACAAAACAGTTATTATTGTGACAGTTTTTGAAAATTCTTACATCTCTCAAATAATTAATATCAAGTGTGCAGAGAATGATGAGGTATGTTAGTTGTGTTTATGATTCTTTCATGGGGGTGTGTGAAAGACTTCACAAATAGAATTTAAACATATTTTGGGACAATGTATATAAATGTGTGTATGTGTGTTCCAAGAAACAAAGACAACTGGAATGTTGAATATAAACGTAAAGAGGCTGACAGCAGAAATTATACTTCAGTAGAGAAGGACTTTGACAAATGTATTATGCCTCATGCAATTATCATGCAGTTGATAAATAAAACAGACACCCAGGATTTAATTTACTTTAGCAATAATATGGAAGTGATTTTTCTGAGGGAAAGAAAACAGAAGGGAGAATTAGTTCATGAAACACATTTGTTTAATGCTTCTGCAAATCATATATAGAGAATAAAGAAAAAACCATAAGATTTTAGTAATAAATGAGCTGGATGCTTTAAATGTAATTTAAAAACTATTCAGAGTGTCAAGTCATTGGGAGTTTTTGAACCAAGGAAGCACTTCAGCATATGCTTACTTTGAACTTTATGGATAATTTCATTGCCTTTAGTGGGATTGTTCATGTGATAAAAGGCTTTACTGGACTGGAAATTAAAACCTTTGCGTAGGTGTAGCCAGGTCTGAAGAAACTAAGTCAGATGTTTCTGTTTTGCTGAAACTTTCCTGTTAGTGAACAGTTTAAATCTAATATTTTGATTTACACATTTAAGAATGCAGAGTTTCACCAGGGAGGCAAACTCTGGTTTCTCTGTGGCCTTGCTGGAGTAGGATTTTCAACAGACTCAAACTAATTTAGGCATTCAGCTTCAATCCTGCTTCAGTGGGGTCTGATACATAACGTTTCTTTGAAAATCCAGGTTATGGGTTACTTGTTGACTCTATCTGTCATATTCTTGTTAAATTTAGGAATCCTAACATACTTCAGAAGTACTTGATATTACTTTTAGTACTGCTGCCATCAATTATAAGCAGCATTTATTATTAACTCTAAGAAGGAAGAGTGCTAAATGAGAAGTCAGAATTATTATGTGTTGGTTAAAAATACAATTGGATCAATCTCTCTGCATGCTCTGTTGAAAAAGCTTAAATCTTGTTTCTAGGTTACAAACACAGTAAGGGTTATAGTTGGAGGAAATAAGTCCAAAATAAAATTACTAGTTATTTGCAAAACTTAGCTTCTGTATCTGATTTTTGGTTCTAGATGCTCCTCACCTTCTGGTAACATCTTAAGTTTCTTTTAAACAAATACAACTGGAGAATGTGTTTTGTCAAATTCTGTATACACTACCATTTTTTTAAAAGTAATTCCACTGTTTTGGGTCTGTGACTTTGAGCATGCCTGAAAATATATTGTAGAAGGGGAAGAAAATATTGCTTAGCTTGCTTTTGCATGAAGCCAGAACAGAAACTGGATTTTTGGGTGGCTCAGTATTTTGTGTGACATTAGCATTTAATATACTCTTAAAATAGATCCCTGAAGTGGACAATACTCCTGCAAAACGGATAGCATGTTGGTAAGGATTCTTAGCAATTACTGCTTTTTCCCACCGTTGCATATATGACCACTGGATTTGTTCAAACAAGACAGTGTTGTTAGTGTAGTCCATGCTCTTTCTGTTTATATGTCATTATTTTCTGAATTTACAAATGACAACCTTTAACTTTATAGTCACAGTGATGTGATACCTTATCTAATATAAATATACACTGGAAAAGATGTATGATCAGTGACTCTGAACTAATTAACAACACATGTAATTTGATTAACTCACATGATTTAAGAGCAGATTATGTGCTTTCTACCAAGTATTTAATTTAAGGGATCAACCATTTGCAAATAGTCTTGATTTCAGCGTGAGTCCCGTGAGGAAACAACAGAGCCCACTTGAGAAGGTGAGCCTGAGCTCAGTAGCTGCTTAAATATTTGAGACAAGTTAAGTTTTAATATTTGAGCCTTGAGTAACAGGTGATACGTAGCCTCAGCAAGGTGATCCCTGTTGTTCTTGGCTGGAAGCTTGTTGCAAAGCCATTTGGCTGACTCCAGTTTTCTGATTTTGCTCCATAATGGCCAAATGGTTTGAAGACAGGGCATCAGTTGCTGTGGTCTGTGTGTGCCTGGGCCTGCTGCTCATCCTTCTGCTGCTGGAGAGAACTCCAGTGCTTTCCTTGGTTGTTCTCTCCACCTGGGTTAAAAAGACAAGGGAAGGGCCCTGGAGTTAAGAAACCCATATGCAGCAAAAGAGGGGCAGTTTCTCAATGCAGGCCTTGCTACAGGTTTCTGCTACCATGCTTTCTCTGTCACCTAGGGCAGCTTTTGCTGGCTGGTGCTTGGGAAATGTAGGTGGCCACCTTCTCTCAGCACGAATTTGTTTCCAAGTCCTGTGCAATATCTGCTGCTCTGTTTGTTCCAGGGTACTCAGTTTCCATGGTTCAGTTTGAAATGCTGATCAAACAAAGGATTTTGACTCTTTGACAACTACTTAATTAATATGAGTGTGGTCATTCTAGCTAGTGCTCAAGTCAGGCCAATTTTCAAGAAGTGGAGAGTCCAACATTAAGCTACTAAATCAACTAAATTATTGGTTGGGGAGAAACTGTGATGTGATAAGTAGTCTCTGTCTGATTTCTTCAGTGACTCAAAATTCTGCTGTCCCTGGCATCTGGAGTTGTAGGATTGCACTTGCAATAGCTTCCTGAAAGGAATGAAATATATATATAATTTTGAATGCTAGATTAATTTTGTTAGGAGAGACCTAGTTGTAAACTAGTTTACAAACATGTATATCAAAATGACAGCAATATATGAACACTTATTGCCAGGGTACTTTTGCATCATGCAAAAGGAGAGTTTATACTGAATTAAACTATTTTTCCACCTTCTCTAGCAGAAGTGCTTTTTGCTGTATAGTCATGGGAACTTACCTTTGTAACATTAGCTATTCACCCTGGTAATTGCTCCATCCTCTAATTTAATGAAAACCCATTAAACCGAAACAATAATTAAAATGAGACATCATCTCCGTAGGAGGTTTGCATATTAAAAGCACGAAGCATTTCACTGCAGACGGATCTTATTCTTGAGAAACAGTGTTTGAAGCAACATGTAAAAAGTGATTTATAACAAATAATCATAATTTTGAAAGCTGTGCTGCTGAACGTGTTTTCCTACTGTTTGCTACTGTTTCTGAGCATTTACAATGGCTTTTTGTACTGGGAAATGTGCTCTTTAGTCTTCCCTGGTAGCATAGTTCAGAGAAGGGTGACATATTTTCAGCCCCCTCTGGGTTGTTGGCAGGTAGGACAGGCAGTGCTGGTCCCCACTGTTCCCGTGCAGAGGGCCTCAGAGAGCAGCATGGTGCTGCCTTAGCACCTTAATGTATGGTTGCAGTTATTTTTTCCCTTGGCAGTAGCCCACAGCTTGCTAAACCCCATTCTTTAGCCTGGCTTAGTAACAGTGTACATGAGTGGCAGATGTGGTGGATGAATTTGGGTCTGTGCTCAGGTGATGTCTGGGTATGATCCACCTTGACTGGTGGGTCTCTGTGCTGTGGTGTGCACTGGCTTGAGCCTTAGTGTTGATGGCCCAATGGAGCACCCAAGTGCTCTGAGCCTATATATGGCTCTGTGACTATTCCTGTGACAGGATCATGTTGCAAAATCTTTTTTTTTTTTTTGTTTTCATATAAGGAGAAATTTGTGTGACTTTTCTCCCCAGAGTTTAAAATAAAAAATGAGTGCTATATCTACATTTTGCCCTTGCTAGGCAGGAAGGGACAACTGCCTCGAGTGTTTCCCTCCTTGGCAGTGAAATGATTTCTTTTTGGAGAGGGTCCCTATGGTTGGTGTTTGCATGCTTCTGTGAACTTTTGGATCTTTTTGTGACTTGTGTAGACTGAGGAGTGATTCTAGAGGAGCAGGAAGCAGTGGGTGTCTGTCACCAGGAGTGAGTTGGGTTGTTAGTTCTAGTGTTTTTTATGTGTGTGTGTTTTGTTTGTTTCTTAAAACCAACTCTTCAAAAGATGATTTGTGGGACCAATGTGTAGAGAGGAGTCTGTGCACTGGATACCACTTAGACTCAGAAGCTTTGATGAAGCACCTGCCTTCAGTGAGCAGGAAGGGTTTTGTGATGCTGTCATGCATTTTCACCCTGAAAAACTAGAAGCTGTCTATGCTGAGAGTTGCTAGTTTTGGATTCTCCTTCTACTGGTTCCATTTCTGGGAAGCTGATCACTTAGAAAAATGTGGCACTATTTTTTGTTTTGGTTGTTTGCATTTTTTTTAAATAGATATTTCAGTTTTATTGGATTTTTCCCGTATCAAGGTAAAAGCCAATATGCTGCAATATTGTTTCTTTAATTGCAGTAGCTGAAATCCAGATTCTTTGTTGTTGCACGGTTAATTTCTACTTGCTCATCCAGAGTGACTGTGCAAAGTTCTTCTGGAAGCACGTTGAAACAAATATCTTTAAACTGATTGAAGGTACAAATAAAGCAACATGTTCTGCAGTATTACCAAAGTAAGGAAGGAAAAGGAATTCAGGCAGGGAACATACCTGATGCTTTAGAAAACATGAGTTGATTTAGAATGAAATGTTCATGTTTTTCCTCTAATGAAAGCATCTATTAAAGAAAAACAATTTCCCAGATGGATTGGAATTCAGCTTGTAAGAGATAGTGCATGTTTCTCATTGCTTAAAATTCCAGCCCAAATGTCATGTACTTCCTTTTGTACCATGGATTGTTGACATTCTCATCAAAGTAAGTTTGGCAAGAATTTTGCCTGCTTTCCTAGCATTATCCTTTTCTTTCTCTAACTTATTTTGCCTGCTTCTGTGTGGTGACAGTTTTCTTACACTATTTCTAACGCGGTTGAAACCAACTACTTCTCTCTTATTTGATGCCTCTTAAATATGTTCTGGTGATGTATAGAGGAGTGGGTCCACACAGACATGACATGAGGGCCTGAATCAGGTTTGTAAGGATTTATACTAATCCAACGTAATTGTGTCATCTTAATTCTATTTGTCCTGTAGGGTTGGTGTGTACCAACATACCTGTACATTTCATTCATACAAGGTAAAACTTGCCCTAACATCATTGGCCCTGGAGCAACATTACCATTCATCTGGGCCAGTTATATGATGAAGTGAAACCAACCATGTACTAAAATAAAAACTTGAGACTTTTTTTGAAGATGCTGAAAGTGACTATTGTGAGTAATTGCGGTTGAGTTCAAAATTCATCAAGGTGGCTGAGCACCTAAGAGCTTGCTGCAGCTAGCCACAGTGCTGTGGTCTTCCTCTGCAGATCCTGGCCAGAGTCGTTCAGTGGCTGCTGAGCCTGTGGGAGTATAGCCCTGGGTGCTGGTTCCTCTCGTGGCTCTTTTTGGCTTGTTAGGGCTGTTCTTGGCAATGGCTGAATGAGTGGGACAAGGAAGCCAGGAGAAGGCAAGGTGGTATCCTTTAGAATGGGGATGTGGGCACTGTGCTGGGAAATGTGGGATGGCAGTTGTTAAATGATTTTGCCTGTCCTTGCAAACTGCACCATTGCTTTGTGTTATTTTGACACTTCTTCCTTGGACAGGCAGCTTAAAAAATGGAATTCAAATCAAGCAACAAATAAGCTCTTTCCCTGATACAGGTGTGTCTTTTGCCTCTCTGTTTTGCTGAAGGTAGAAACTTGCCTTTACTTGATGCTCTGAGATGATTTGTATCCATTGTACTTTCACATAACTCTTTATGCCTGATTTTTTTGCTTGTTTAATTTTAGAAACACACTGGTGTGTTTAGAAAAGCCCTCCAGACAGTCAGTATTTCAAATTAAGAAACTATAATCACATAGAAGGGCATATGAAAGTCGCATCTATGTTTGTTTATTTATTCTGCTGAGATAGCATTATCATTCAAGCATGAAGTGATGTTTCACTGAAGATTACTGTATAAACCTATATTGTTCTATATTATGTACAAAATATGACATTTCATTACAAGCAGACAGTTATTTTTATGGAGAGCATATAAAGTACTTTCCCTTTCAGGCACCTGTGGTGAGGGGGTGTATGTACTCACAATTTTTCTTTTTCTGAAGTGTGAAAATCAACCTGAAAATAGAAAGCTCTTATTCTAAATGGATTGTACTCCCAGTTCATTTGTATGCTGCTTTCTGCAGAAATCAAGCGAAACACAAACAGATGACGTACCCAGCAATCATGTGGTATGAGGAGAGGCACTGACAGAGAGGTGTTATGTGGCTGTCCCATGGAGCATGGGAGCTGGGCTGATACAGTGCCTGCTGGGCCATGCCCTCAGTGAGGCCTCATCTAGCTCCTTCCCAGCATTCTGGCCTCAGGTTGTGAGCCCAGGGCTGTGCTCACCGCCCCGACAGGCTTATCTCCGAAACACCAGG
The DNA here is from genome assembly GCA_033439905.1 of Ceryle rudis. NCBI lineage: Eukaryota > Metazoa > Chordata > Aves > Coraciiformes > Cerylidae > Ceryle > Ceryle rudis. Next base: position 23,555 of record JAAGNO010029205.1, read on the forward strand.
TTGCGTGCCCTCTGGACCCTTGCAAGCCTTGGTGGGTTCCTTGGCTTACGAGTCCAGTCACAGGCTATTGGGTTGTTTGCCATCTCACCACGGAATTTTTGGGAAAGTCCCCTTGTAGTTACTGAGTTGAGTTATGAAGAACAGCATTTCTGTAGACACTTCTGCACCTGCACGTACTTGTTTCAGTTGTGTAGTGGTAGGCAATGAGTAGACCTACTCCAAATACATAGCAATGTAGATAGAAGTGTGTTAATTTTTAAAAGCCTAGTTATATAACTTCCTTTGTATGAATTATACTAGAATAGTGTTGCAAAGCAGTACATAAATACTGTTTGTTATCAAGTAATTGAACTCAAGATTCTGGAATTTCAGAACTTTGCATCTTGCTGATTTTAATCAACAGAGAATGTGACACATGGAGAAGTAGCAAGCGATAGGACAAGAGGAAATGGTCTCAAGTTGTGTCGGGGGGGGTTAGGTTGGATATTAGGAACAATTTCTTCCCTGCAAGGGTTGTCAAGCCCTGTCCCAGGCTGCCCAGTGTAGTGGTGGAGTGCCCATCCCTGGAGGGGTTTCAAAGCTGTGTAGATGTGGTGCTGAGGGACATGGCTTAGTGATGACCTGGCAGTGCTGGGTTAATGGTTGGACTTTATGATCTTAAAGGTCTCTTCCAACCAAAACAATTCTATGATTCTATGACTATAAGTTGTTGCATGTGGTTTTGGTGTATTGATGGCTTTAATGAGGTGGTAGAGTATAGCACATTATTTTAAAGTGTGTTTCTAACTGCAGTATTCGGTGCATTGATTATTCATTCATTATTCTGACCAAGGAGTCCTATGTTTTTGTATGAAATTTAGTGGACAGATGGTGGTATGTGACATTATATGTGGGCCCTCTTAGAATGAGAAAATGTTGGCCTTTGCAAGGCTTGACTGAAGCTTTAACATACGTGTTCCACTGACACCACTGCCTATGCTTTCATGTGAAAGAGCTTTTGAAAGCTCTGATAAGTTATGCTTTATTGATGGCAGTTGTGACACCTTTAAGAAAAAAAATGTAAGATACTAAGCTTCTTAACCTTCAAAACAAGGATAATTATCTTCAACTCTCAGCTCTTTGACATTTTGTCTTCGAGGTTTACTTTGCTTTGGAACTTAGTACCCGTGGATCATCTGTCTGTGTAGATAGCAAACTGGATATCGGAGAATTTACTGGCGTATGGGACACACAGTTTTGTGTCTCCTGTGTCAGCTTTTTTCAAAAGAAACTAGATAGTATTTATGACCAGTAATAACACCTGCTAGGTGAAGATAATGATACAGATAATGAAATCTTATAGATACAGACAAAATCAGGTCTTCTGTGCTGGATTGTTTATTCCTCCAATCCTCTTTCTGATGCTAGTGGAAACAATTTCTGTTCTTTGAAGATTTATCCTCCACTATGCTAAAAGTGGTGTAGGACAGACAAATAGCTTGATGCTGTAAAGTGGGCATTATATTTATTTATCAGGTGAATTTGAGCCTCTGGCAAAGATTTAAAAATAACTAGTGATTTTTGATGTCTAATTTGCAGTACTTTTTAGAGGTGAGCTTTTCAGATTGTGAGTGTGTTATGGATTCTGAGTGTATAGTCTCATTTGGAGGGCTTTAAGCTGCACAGGAAAAACACCCAATTACTAAACATGCTTGTATACTTTTTCCTTGGAGTTTGGTTTCAGTCCATGGCATTCCCTTAGTAGTTGTATTTTTGAGTTTCAGGTTGTTTTTCAAGTCAGTCTCTCCTCTTTCTGTCTGCAAAGCCTCATTTAATGACACAATGTGGTTTTTTTCCTGCAGTGAAATTCTGAATTGTAAATCTCATCGCTCCTTTGTGTGTTACAGCATTCATGCTGGGCCAGATGCTCAGGATTCAGTAGAGTTATATGGTTTTCTACCAGTAGAGAATTTGTGCCAGCATTTTTGGCTTCAAAGTAAACCTTCCAAAAGGAAGCGCACCGGGCTTCTAATTGGTTGTGACATCCAGGAACCAGGAGTGGCACAGGTCTTGCAAATGTGTGACAAAGGCCCAGCGTGAGAGACATGGCAAGGGGTGGGAAGGTGAAATGCCATGATTTCTCCCTTTTGTTGTTAATCGTCTTTTGTAGTAATGATATATTGTGAATAAAAGGATGAGATAAAAATGAATGTGGTGGGAGATGGCACATTTAAGTCGTAGAAGATCAAATATGAGAAGACATGCTGCTGCTTGGACATCATCAGGGTTAGCGAGACTGAAATATTTCTGGATCTGCCTGGTCAGACTGTAGTTTAATAAATATTGTATGAGCTGTCACGCTTTGCTTGTTTAAACTGAGAAATCCCTGAAACGATAGTGGATTGCAAGCGTGTCTTGTATTTATTTCTCAGGCAGAGGCACAGCCGTATAGCATTATTAGCAATAATACATCTCTGCCATACACAGTGCAAGGCCAGGTTTCCTCTGATGTACGATGGAGAGGTGGTAACAGAGTCAGTGGTAAAAGCTGAAATTGGAGCTTGGTGAATTGGGTTGGGAGAGGCAGGGTCTGAGATTTCTCAGAATTTAGGAGACTATTTATCTGACTGCAGCACACCTTATTTACAGCAACTTAATCTGCTCACAGCAGACACAAATGGCTCAGCATCCCGTTAAAAATTCTGTCAGAAAATCAGTAGCTGACCAGTTGTGCACTTGTCAAAGTGACAAGTGGGCATGCTGACAGAGATGACATTTGGATTTTTTCATTGAACAAATGCAGTGGTGGTGCATGGTAGGTGACTCTCAAAAATGAAAAATATTGATGGGAAAATGAAAAATGTAATCTGAATCTTTCTGATTTAGCATTTTTACTGGACTGTTGTTTTCTTTTTTTTTTTTTTTTAATAAAATTCTTAGATATAGAAAGAGAAATCCATGCAGCGCCCCATGTGAGTGAGAAATTAATTCAGCTCTTCCGGAATAAAAGTGAGTTCACATTTCTGGCCACCCTGCAACAGAAGGCATCAACTTCTGGAGTTATACTGTCCATCCGAGAGTTAGAGCACAGGTAAGAGCAAAGTGTTTCTCTCTTGTAACAGTAGCAACATAGAAGATACCAAATGCTCAGTGGTCCGTTTTGACAATGTGTTGATTGTGAAGATATGATGTGCAAATAAAAATTCTGACATTCAAGTTAAAGGCTTTCTTCATAGTCTTCAATTTGTTCCTTTTCTGGCAGTTGTTTTTTGTTCTAGGAGGAATGTATTATCTATGTATCCTGGTTTGTAAAATAAATTAACTTAAATGGAAAAATGAAAACCAATGTACTATAGAAGCAGGGCACTTTGGAAGTTACAAACCTTGTAATGCAATTTCCCTTACCGGTTTATCATGTAAACTTTGGAGTTTGCTTTTCCATAAAAGTTAATCTTACGTATTTCCTGTTTCACTGTTTTAAAAAATTTTAAAATCATGTTTTCTTGTTTGAGATTCAGTAATTGAGCTCCTTGTGCTTCCGTATGATGATATATTTTCTTCCTAGCATAAATACGATACAATCTTATTTCATGTTTGTGTCTCTTCTCCTTTATTGTTGTTGTCAGTGTAGGAGGAAAAAGACGTCTCTTTCATTAGCTATTATAGTGGCAGATATCAGTTTATTTAAAAAAAAAATAATTTTTTTTTCCTTGTATCATGGCCTATAATACAATTCCAGTGATGTTTTGATGTTGTGTGTCTTGTGTCAAATAGTCTACTACTTGTAACTTTCTGAAGGCTTTTTTCATAATTTCTTATGGCGTCAAGGACCTTTGTATCTAGTCTGACTTTCTGTTTTCAAGTCTAATAACAGTTATTCTGTAGCATTTCTTTTAAGAAAAAAATCATATTGGTATTTAATTTTGTTAATCATGTACATGATACACAACTGTTAGCCAAATTTCTTATGGCTTAGATCATGGCTTTCCCACAAAGGATTGGACCAGATGATCCTTGAGGTCCCTTCCAACCTGATATACTATGATTCCATGATTCCAGTTGCTGAAGATGGCTTTTGCCCGTGTAACAGAGGAGATGTCCGGACAAGGATAGCTAAGGGAAAAACTCTACTACTATCTCATTCTATCATCATACTTTTCTGTCACCTCTACTTTCTTATTGGCCTCTTTCTTTTACTTTATTCCTTTTTAAATTTTTCTAGGCCATCGTAGAATCACAGAATGTTAGGGGTTGGAAGGGACCTCTAGAGATCATCAAGTCCAACCCCCCTGCCAAAGCAGGATCATCTAGGGCATGCCACACAGGAACGCATCCAGGTGGGTTTTGAAAACCTCCAGAGAAGGAGACTCCACAACCTCTCTGGCCAGCCTGTTCCAGTGCTCTGTCACCCTCAGAGTAAAAAAGTTTCTCCTGGTTTTGAGGTGGAACCTTCTTTGCTCAAGTTCATGCCTGTTATTCCTTGTCCTATTACTGGGCACTACAGAAAGGTTACCTCCTTCCATTTGACACCCACTCCTCAGATATTTATAGACGTTAATAAGATCCCCTCTCAGTCTCCTCCTCTCAAGACTAAACAGCCCCAGTTCTCTCAGTCTTTCTTCATAGGAGAGATGCTCAAGTCCCTTAATTGTCCTCATAGCTCCCAATCATCTCAATATATAAGAATATGGTTTTATGTTACACAAGGATCCCTCCCTCCAGCTCTTCCTGTTTTCTTTTTCTTGCTCTATCATTCTTTTTGTCATTACTTTCTAATTCCTCCAAGCTTTTCCAAGCCATTGTAGCCCTATGAAGTCATGGTTAAAAGGATGAATTTGCCATGTTAAGGGATTTAAATTTATTTATTTATTTTTAAATCTGAGAATGAGGACATTGAAGAGAACCACTGACAGAGGAACACTTCACATGTAGGAACATGTGTGCACTCAGCAAAATTCAAGGTCAAACTTGACAGGCAGTGTTGATTATACAATGCAAAGCACGTAGATTTTTAGATATGACCTCTTCTGAATTTAGCTACTTAACTGCTCTATCTTGATGGGCAGAGACAGAGGCTTGTAGAGAGATGTGCTATGCAGGAGTAATCTTGATTAAACAAAATGTGCTGATGTCCTTCTTGGCACTGAGGTTATCTTTAGTCTTTCAAAGTAATAGATTTCCACCCCC
>JAAGNO010029206.1:0-23715 GCA_033439905.1 Ceryle rudis
TGCCGTCCGGCCCGACCCTGTGCGGCGGCAGTGTCGGGGTTCAGGGGTACCTGGTCTGGGTGACAGAGGTGTAGTTTTGGGTCGATTAGCTTTTAAATTAGTTTAGAAAAGACGTTGTGATTGTGCCGGTATTAGCCGAGTATTCAACTCAGTGACGCCAGAGATCCATTCTAACATTGTCTTTCTTTAATTCCTGCACTAAACATCCGTTTTAAACCACGGAACCTTTGGGAACCAGGGGAACTATCTGCAAGATTGTGTTTAAAGTGTACTGTGTTTCCACGGTAGTCAATGCAACAACAGAGTAGAGGACACACTGTGTATTCTGGTACAAGCAACTGGACTGTAACTGCTGCCTTCATACATGAGACCATGTCAGCTCGTCCAGGTTTAAATACTGCCAACAGAGTTTATTCACTGCATAAGCAAAGTGGGCAGCTGCAACACAGCTAAAGCCTTGCTGCTTGCCAACCTGTGTTACAGCCTGGGAAAAACAAGTTATCACTGAAGGTGCAACTGAGTTATACAAGATGGCAGTTATTCCTGTAGGAGAAACTGCATGGCCTTTCTCCTGCCATCATCAGCTGCTGCTCTCATCCCCTTCTCTTATCTGCCCCCTTCTGCAGAATCATAAACAACCCAGCAATTTTTCTCTTCGTGTTGTCCATACGGATGAGAAGCCTTAATCTAGGTCTGGCTGTGAGATGGTGCTTTAGACTGTTAATGTGGAGAAATGGAAGTGAAGCAACCCAGAAGCAGAAGTGACAGGTATGTCAACAGGACTGTTTCCTCAAACCATATAGTCTTCTAAAGCAGTATTGTAAACTACCACTACCTTAATTATAATCTTGAAGCAGAATCTGAGACTACAAAAGGACAGAAATAGCTGTTAACTCTGATCAGTTTTGTTCATCTGTGGAATACACATAAATTTCAGTGTTCCAGTAAAGGTCAAACAACCATGTGTTTCACATTCCTCTAAAGTGGTACTTAAATGCTTCCACAAATTTATATAGTGATTTGGTAACAGGTTAAAGAACAATCCACATTAAAAAAATCCTATTTCTTGGTAAGAGTGCCAAATATTGAGTATGCTAGACTCCTGTCTACTTTCTTTTTGATTGGCAAGTATCTGTAGAAATATAGTTCCTGCTCCCATGAATGACATCTAGTGGATAAGCCTATGAAGTTACTAGATACTTTTTTATAAACTCCAAAGGAATTCCTGTTGGTTTGAAAACAACAGCAATGATGAGTGATGACACTTTTTTTTTTCTACAGTAAGAATATGCTGTAGTCTACAGCTGGTACTGGAACAAAAAGCAACAATGTTGTCCTAAAGTCAGCCTTCCCTGAAGTAAATTCCAGAATTACTGACAGGCTGTCATCTGACTGTTATATTTTCTGTGTTGAGATGTGATTCATACTATTCCAGAAGCTGCAAAGTTCCAATTTATCTTGGTTTTAGTTCACATCCCATCATCAGTCACAGCTGCCTCACTGAATTCTTTTTTTTACTAACTTCTTCCATGTCCTTATTATAGGCAAAGTTCCATTCACATTTCCATGGAAATCATTCTTGTTCAGTCAAAATAATTTCTTAGGGTATCTACACAGTGCTGGTAAAATTGGAAATGCTCGATACAAATTTTGCAACAGAATTCATAGTAGCCATTCACCTGACATGTTTCCAAAGTGATCACAGTGTTCAAGTGCAGCTGAACTCGTATTTCCTTGTAGAGGAGTGTCAAGAGTTCTTTGCTAGTTATCCTGCTCCACCACCACCGGATAACATGGTTGCCTGAGCTGCCAGAGTTGAAACATTGAATTGAACCATCTGAAACATACATACTGCACAGCCACAATACAGATGTTGCTGCCTGCCATATTTTATCAGGGTTTGTTTTATTTTAATTAACAGTTGAGGGATTTGGAACCCCCATCAGAAAATACTATACCTATCTGAGAATATTCTCTTGAATCAAAATAATAAATCCTGGAAATGGTCTATGTTCAGTCCCCTGTATTTCAGTCTACCTTTTCTGAATTTGAGGTTGAATAATTTGGATGCTGTTTTGAGGTCAATGATTATGGTATCCACGTTCATTTATCATTCCACACAAAGCATGAACATGACACTTCTTGCCACAGCACATGGGAACTTGGAACAAAAATTCAAATGGTTATAGTAACATCTACTTGGGTGTACCAAAACTCTCTGGAGATGGAAGAAGAATAAAAGAAAATGACAAAAAAATGTGTCTGAGCAAACTGCTGTTTGATATGGCCTGCCATCTCCTCACACAGCAATTTGAGAATTTCAGAAAATTTCCTAATGACCAACTGTCATTTTTTCATCTCTTTATAGAGGTGTCTCCTCTGTTAGCTAATGGGGTTGCAAAAGACCCAAAGGATGTCCCTGCCATATCCTTGCAAGTCTTTCTACACTAATATTTCTATCTGATTGGTTAGAAACCCTCTTAAAACATGGATGTACTACTTAAACATTCTTGTTCCTATTCACTTCCTCTTGCTCTATCTTGACACCACAAGTTTATGCAACAGCATATCACAACCTGTACTGAAAAGAAGCAGTGACAGGAAACTATGAAAGCTACTGAACACTTCCCCCTTCTCATTTCTTCAGGTTTGCAATTTTTTATATAATCTTGGAAGACTGACTTATATGTGTGAACCCTTCTGTGGGCATAATTTGTGTAATGAATCTGCATGTTTTACTCAGGACAGTGCTATATGAAAACCTGTCAAAGCTTGTGTATTTTATTTTGACCTGATTTGTAAAAGATACTCAGAACAGCACAATGCAACATCAGCTTGCTTTAGCAAGAGTAAGTGTTCATTGCTTAAATTCTGGTTCTCCTGGTATAGCCTATATATACATTAGCTTCATTGCTGAAGATTTAGAGGCACCAGCTCCTTTGGAGAAAGTACATTTTGGATGTTACTCATAAGTACTTCAAGAACTTTTAGCTATATCCTAATGGGGAGTGTTACACTTGTTAAGTTGGAAATTGTGACATTGTTATTAAAAAAAAATTGTTGAGCATATTACGGAATTTCAAAAAAAAGTTTTAATAATTTGGTGTGTTACCATCGTATACATTATCCCAATCATGCTTATTCAGATTATTGTATATTTAGCAAGGAATGAAGCTCCTCTGCTGTGGATTTAATTGTATTTTTTTCACTGCTAATATTTCTGTGTAACAACACATAGCTCTTACTGCTGTTCAATCTACAGTTAACAGGGAAAGGAGGAACTTAATTTCTTTGGTGTCAGTCTAGTGCTTCATATTTAGAACAGAAAATCCACGATACTTTAAGTTCTGTTAAGAATTTCAACAGTAACATCCAGTCTACTGTATACTATTGCATTTAATCTACCAGATAATTCATATAAAATAATGAAAAATTAATAAAGGACTAGATTTTGATCTGTGAGAACTTCTGCCAGGTTGAGACATTGAGAAAAATGGTTTAGAGTGCAGTTTGCTTTTAATATTGCCTTTATTATTTTTAATGGTTGACGGGATATATTTCCTTAGGAAGCTTTACTGTGCAGAACTAGTGAAATTATTTTAATAAGTTTGCAATGTCATGTTTTAAGGAGCCAGAATAAGCTACTTTACCCCGAAGGCTGGCAAAGGAGGAACAGTGAATCTCAAGAAGGAAGAATTTGCTATTGGCCAACACCAAGAGTGATTTTCTCCTCTGCATTAATTCAGATCTGCTAGTCAATGTGGGAGCATGTTGAATCAAGGATGTACTCATTCCTTACAACATCCTACTGACAAGTGCTACTGAGAAGAAGAACACATACTGGGTCATGAACTGCTCAGATCTCTAATGCAAACAGCCCATACAAGGAAGTTAGAGGGTAACACCATTTAATTTCTCACTGCTGTATGACAATGATGATCTTGTGTTTAGTAATTAGCAAATCTGAGTAGTTTGATTCTCTTAATTTCATATGTATTAATGGAGCTACTTCCTACTACACAATTTTTTTTATCCTCATCTGTGTTTATATCTTGGGACTTTCACCCTTTCTCTGAAGGCGCATTCTTGTTGGTTCAGTCAGCACCAGTGGCTCTTGTATAATGGTTGCGGGATAATTTTTTCCTAAAAGTTCAACTTCCAATTTCTGTCCAACTTTGCTGAGTTCTGTGGGAACATATGCAAAAGCCAGACTCTGCTGAACACTGTAACTAAAGCTTCCAGATGTGGTGTTGCCAATAACCTGAAAAAAAACCACCACAAACATTTATCTTTATTTTCAAGATGCAGTGAGGTTTTCTTAAAAAACAAACACCAACAACCATGCAACAGCTGAAAAAATTACACATCTCATATACTAGTTTTGATTTATACAGTTCAGACAACATGCAAGTTTCAAGTGTGTTATGCAGTTCGTAATATCCTCTAGTGTGGGTAACATCACCTTAAACTGGGAAGTTTTTGCTCCTTGAAAAATGTCTACTTCTATTGTGTTCAATTAAGCTTTCACCAGAACACATGCTATACCGATGCACGTGTTTGTTATATACAATAATTTAAATGATAGTGAGTGTCCCAACACATAATCTGTGCTGAAGTGTGGAGGCCCAAACTTTGCTGTTGTTTTGTTTCTTTTAAGTGAATAGCAAGTGTTCACAGTGGTGAACTTGCAGAAGAAGATACTAGACGATACTTCAGTCTGTTTCAACTCTAGCTTCTGTGACTTGATGATTTTTCACATTTTCTCTTTATTTAGTTAGTCTTTGTTTCCTGACTGAAGATTAGGAAGTGTTTATCATAGCTTCAAATTGTTCTGAGCAAATAAAACAAAACAAATGCATTGACACTTGAAACACAAAGTTAGATTCTGTTCACGAAGAATTAACAGTAGTTTCTTGTAGAATGATCTATAGTCCTTACCTTGCCATTATGCCACACGCTTTCATTTCCCTCTGGATCAACATCATCTGTTTCCACAGTGAGATATACCAGTCGTTGTTTAAGGCCCTTTTCTTTAATCTGCCTCAGTGCTTGCTTTCCTGTGAAGTCTGCTGGCTGAAAAAAAAAAAAAAAAATAGAGGATAATGATGATAGATGGTTATTTGTGTACTGCAAAAAGTTTAGCAATATAAGCGCTTAAATTTACCTTCACTTGTTTTCCTATGAATTAAGTACTCTTCATGAAATACTGATGCAAGTATTTTTGATAGATACTGTATCTTGGTATCTTTATAATGGTACATTGTATCTTGGTAACTTTATTCAGTATATTAGTTTTTTTACACATCAGCCCTGTAATATCCGTTAATTCCAAATGCAGTAGAAATACATACATTGTGAAATGTGTTACAAGACTGTCTGCCCAGAGAAGGTTGAGAGCCAGAGGATTGTATACCATTTCAATTTCTATTAAAAAAATGGAATTCCAGAACCGAGATCCTGAAGTCCAGGCCTCCTGTGGGCAGACATCGTCTTTCATGCCATCATCAACCTTGACAGTAACTTGCTACTTGTTACTATTCCACTTTGCTGCCTCTGCCAAGCTGCAGAGCTGGCAGTGTACTCCTTACTTTTGTTTTAAGCTATCTGTGTTTTTTTCCTGTGTATACCATTTTATGGGATAATGCAGCATGTTACTTAAAGAATTTGGAATTCCCTTTTTCACGTTGCCTAGAAAGATACAAGCAATATTTCTGAAAGCAGACAGCATAAATATGTGACAAGATTTTTTGGCGGAACCACCAGTAAGTCTTTGAATATTCAAGGGTGTAAAGGACGGTATTTATCATGTGACAATACTGAGCTGATTCCACCAAGCTAGCTGGATTCCATGGCCAAGCTCACAGATAGGAACTTATTTTGCCTACCAGCTCCAAAACTGACTTGTCTCACATTGTTATCTCCTAAGTGTTTAAAGTAACTCAGACAATTTTTTACTTAGCTGGCTAGGTAGAGAATAAATTTAACAAAGAAGCCACAGAAAAAAAAGAGTTGTTTTAAACTTTGTGGTCCTAGATAGAATGGCCTAAGAACCAAGAGAATGTCCCTTTCAAAGATGCTGACAGTTTGGACAGACGATAAAATGGTAATCAAACTGGATATCATAATTTCTAATAACTGTGGAATAAATATTAGGAACGGTGATATACAAATTCCACCTATTCATTTTTTCTTTAAAGGTATAGATCAGGCAGAACAAAAGATTTGTATCCAGCTACTTTGCCAAATCCACACCAGCCTGCCCCATGGGCAAGAAAAATAATGCAGTCGTCTTATCCTCCCAGCCTTTGCTGAGATTCCTAGCCCTGAAAGCTATTTTAAAGCAGTTATCTTAGGTCTGAAGGAGGAATTATATTAATTTGCTGATTGTTTATGATAAAAGAAAGGCAATACTATTTCTGGTAAAGTTCTTCAGTTTCCGTGGAGAACTATTTAACTGTTAAAAAGCAACATGTATTATACTTGTACTTGGAACAGATGATTATGCGGTTAGTTCATGTGTTCTTATTTTGGTAGTTCTTCTTCAGGTTCCCACACATCTATGTGCAGGTTCAAAATAAATTATTGAAGTGATGAGGAATTTTTGAACTTTGAAAGATTAGACTCTGTAAGCAGTTGTGGAAAACAGCTTATGAGTCAGTCAAGGACCAGTTAGCCTGAAAATCACATTGGACCAACTGAAGATAAGACAGATATTGCATATGAGGATCACAGATGGCACCCTTTTGGGAAAGACAGCATGAAATATGGCCCAGATCAGAAAAAGAAAGGACTGTGAAAATTCATTTTACAATATAACTGTCAAAATGCTACTGGAAAATATAAAGCAGTGCTCTCAAACCAGCTAATAACCAGCCACTGGTAGTTCCCTCTCACTTTTCACAGAATTACATTTCTACTACACAGGAACATTTATGAGAACAAATGCTTGCAGTGAGAAATGCAAATAAGACTGTATACGATAGCATAACACACAGACTAAAATGCTTTGCAAGACAGAAATACCAAGGAAGCAAGTACCCTACAGATACACTTAGCACTGATCAAGTCTTTCCTATACATGCTAAGGAAATATCTGGTATTTAGTAACAGGGAATGTAACCGTGGAACTAAACACAAGTACTAAATACAATTATATATGTCCTAGGGCCTACTGACTGGCCTCCAGCTGCTGCTCTGTAAGAGGTATGGTCTCCCTTCAGTCCTGTGTCATATTTGCCAACCCAGTGTGGATGAGTGATACAATGAAGCATCTAAACCAGCAGTATGAATGTCTGTAAATTCCCATCTTTAGATCTCTCAGTAATAAAAGAACAGCAACAAAGAGGACTCTCTCAGAACCAGCTTCCAATAACATTATTCTGCTGTGTCCTTTTCCTCATCTAAGTCACCATCAAGTTTTGCAGAACTGTAATTGGTGACTTTGAGAATGTCATGGCACACAGCACTGATTAATAAGAGCACATCTCCTTCCTTCTGGTATATTCAAATACTTGAAAGTGCTTAGACGTAGAGACAAATGAAAGCCTTCTAAAACATGTATAACTTTTGTGTTTGGGGTTGTGTTTGGTTTTTTTTTAACTGAAGATTTCTGGTTAATTTTTACCTCTATGAATTTCTCATTTAGCAATGGAAAACAGTTTCCACAAAGGTTAACGCAGCACTCGTAATTAGAGCCTTGAGTGTGACCTGGTAACAGATGTGTACTGCTTTAATGGGTCACTTTCAGATTAACTGTATAGATGACAGTTTGCTCCTGTTAATATAATTACTGGAACTTTGAGGTTGACATAATAATTTTGACTTCCATTTCTTAATTACCTTTTAGATATTGAAACCATTAGAGCAAGCAGTTAGCTTGCTTTACAATCTATGTATTTCTGGATCATTTTTAGCCAGTTGGTTACAGATAAAAAAATAAATTCTTACCCAATTCACTTTAACTGGGCCAAGATTTTAATTACCTGGAATAAACTGCTACACAGTTTATTCCAGGTAATATTCTTATTCCATAAGAACTACACAGTTCTTATGCTACCTGGAGATGTACTGGGGGGATTTCATGTAATGGGTTTGTTCTTTGTTTGTTATGTTCCTTGAAGGTTAAGAATATTGTCTTTTTAGAATCATGGCTTGGAAAAATAACAAAGAGGTAACATAGAATTCAAACTCTGCAAAAATATACACCAAATACATAAACACACACACAGACTCTGCAAAAATGTGTGTGTATATATGTACATGTACATATATAACACACAAATACATGTATGAACACTAAATGAACACAGATAAAAATTTATGTGTGAAAATATAATTATATGTACAATGTACAACTGAAAAAAAAAGTGTCTATATGAATTTTGTAAACATTTAAAGCAACTTCTTAAGAAATTCTAACCATATGATTCTGAGTAGTTCAATCTTTTTGTTTGACAGTTTTCAGGTATCCATGCCAATTGTACATTAATATATTTCCATCATTCATTTTTTTATTTTAAGTGGGTGCATGAAGTTGTTAATTCCAATCAGAACAGCATTTTGGATACTGATTCATTCAGCCTTGGTCTGGCTATTCTTGGTAACAACAGCTTTGTATTTCTAGGAGAAAAACTGTCAGCTTGGGTATTGCTTCTGTTTGTATTAGCTTGTCATGCTAAATATAATGCAAACCAAAAATTCCGTTCAAAACAGTGTAAATCAATAAATGAATATTATAAGCCCCTAAAACCAGAAGAAAAAGAACAGAAACAAAGGTAAAAATCTAGACAATTCTAACCTCAAACAAATATAAAATTTGAAGATGATCTTACTGTCTCTTAGTTTTGAAAAATATAATCACTTGACATGTAGTAAAAATACAAAACTTTTGCTACTAAGAGTAACGACACTGCTAATAAGCTAAGTCTAAAATACTGAAGACTTGATGTGGGATCCCAAAACATTAAGCTTTGGCAGACATATTATTTTTCACATAAGATAAAAACACTTCTTCACGACAGTATCTACTGCTTAGCATCATGTTTGAGTGCAGTTCACCGGATAAAAACAGAGATGGGTTGTGCTTTTCACTTGTGTTACCTAACACTCAGATTATAATGGAAAATTATATCACAAAGACTAATCAGTTAATTTTTTAAAATAGCATATAACTAAAGAGAACCCATTGATTATCTCCTCTATTAACTGTATTGGACATATATATTTGCCTTGATCTTCCACTCATCAGGCTTTTACCTTGTGTAAGTTAACGTGTTCACCAGCACAACATAAAACACTTTTTTATTTTTAAAAAAAGACTTCAGGAGACAGGTAACCAATGAGGTGACTTTTTAGACATAGGGATGTATCCTGAAAAGTTTAACTTAAGAGTGTTTCAATTGTGCTTGGCTTTTAATGGCATACAGATGCTAATTCTAATCCTCTGCAAAATCTTTTGTGGTTTAAGGAAAGCAAAGGAACAGAAAATATCTATAAAACTTTTTTTTTTTTTTTTTTATATTGTGCAGTTTAGCAGAATCAAGTCTGAGTATCTGGGAAGAAAAATGTGACATCCATTCAACATTAACTGGCAGCAAAGATATGCAAATCTCTAGATAATGAAATGCTTTCTTTTATTTGGTATGCTACTTAGGACCGCAGATATATTGTTCAGACAAATTTTGTACACAAAGCCACCCAAGTGAGTAAGACAACACCAAGAGCTGCCGCAATATGCTATAACCATCACATTACAACACACTGGAGATGGCATCAATGCAGTACTTTGACATTAATTATTCTTAGCTGAATGGCCTTGAACAGTTTCAGGGTAGCACTCCAAATTACATCTCCCTCACCAGGGTGATAACTGAATCTTCCCCTTTCGTTTTCCTCTGCTGGCAACAAATATTTGACAAGTTTATTTTTCTGTAGCAAATCAAAGCTACAGTCTACCCTGCACAAAACAGTTTTCTAGGGGAGATGTGGCTGGTCAGTATGTATGGTACCTGTGTCACTGCATTTTTCATTCAATCTATTTCAGCCCTTCTTATATGCAAACAGACAGAAGAAATTGATATGATACAAACAACTGATGAATTATTGAATCATTTTGGCTCAGAATTCCTGGCTTAAGGGGTTCTCATTGCTTTACATGGTCTAACAAACACACTGGGAGTGACCTAGGTGTGCATTTTATATAGAGAACAAAATTATTGCAGATTCTTTCCAATGTGTTTCATACTCTGTATAAATTTATGGAATAAATCCTCTGCTTTATGACTCTCTGGACATCAAATGAAGTAACTATAGAATATGGTTCCATTTCTAAATTTTCATTTGAATGGATGCAGGATTTAGGTGGAAAAGTACACTGAAAAAATGTTATAGGCATAACAAATGGGACTTGAAAGCTGAAGGGGGAGGCACCCTTCCCCCCCCCCAAATACCTAGTACCTTTCCATCACTCCAGGCATTTTCACATCACTCTACCTTCCCCCAGGTTCCTTATTCCCTTCTTCAGTAAAGTCTGTGCTATTTCTTCTTCCTCCTTCCTTTCTGGTGTGGAGTGGAGCTGGTGCAAAACACAACTTTATACCTGGTTATGGAGAGGGGTCAGTGATCATGACTTTTGTCATTCCTCTCTGAACACGAGGGATGCAAGTTGGAGAAGTGAGGGCAGGTTGGGCAATGGCAATGAGGGAGACACAGAACCTCTTGAAGGTCAGTCTGTTCAGCACCAAGTTGGAGCACAGCTCCCAGCACCCCTGGACAGCAAGTGACAGTCATTCCACCCACTAGCCCTGCCCTAGATCCCTATACTGCCTTTTAGAAGTGAGAAGATTAAAATGAATTATTTACTATGATCCGGCCAACACAGCTCCCATTTTAAAGTCAGTGATTGTCTAAGGGAAAAAAAAAACACCTCAATCCTTGCCTCCATGTTTTTGAAAGCATAGGGTGTTATCAGATCAGAACAGTAGCATTTTCACAGACGATACAAATGACTACACATGATGTAGATTCACAGATGATAGAATGACTACATACGCTGCAGTGCTGTAGACACCCAGCATGTACCAGCATCTTCTTTTCTGTCACTTTTGCCACCCTCTCTCTTCACCTAGCACTGTTTGTGGACAGAGCACTAAAGGCCAATGGGTGGAAGCACAGCTTTAGAACTGCTCATCCTAATTTCCTGTAAGATAACAACTCTCACTGGAGGTTAGCTCAATACTCAAGGGCTGTATCTTGTCATTCATTCACCCATCTGTGTGAAGCTGCTGGGCATGACACAAATTCTATTCATAATGGATAATGAAGTAATTAAATGCTTATTTGTCTAATAGGTGCAATAATAAAAGCCACTGAGTGCCAAAGTGAGAAAAAGAGGTGAGACTTGTAGTCTGTTAGGCATTTTTTTGACACTGAAATTCAGGCAGTCACTGAGTAGGAGATGAGACACAAACAGCAATAAGGAGACAGGGAAAGGAGGAGAAAACAAAGGAGAAGGTTAATTAAAAATGTTAATAAAAAAAAAATTTCAGGTAGAGTAGACCTAAGAAAAAGAGACATTCTGGGTATTGTAACATTGGAAAGAAGCCTGGAATGGAGAACAAAGAAACTACCCTAGTAAATAAACGGGGCTGCGACAAAGAAACAGTGCCTCTGATAACGAAGCTTCCTCCTCATGGAAATAACAATGTTAGCTAAACACCCACCTCCTGGTCTGGAAGAGCACGCTAGGGCAGAGTCCCAAAGGTTTTCCATGATCTACCGGAGTCTCTTCTCAAATCGCAGCGAGCTGTTGCTGCAGAATGAGTGACCAGGAGGTGGCACTCTTGGATACAGCAAAACAAGGCATTAACCCACAGTTAACTACGGACCTTTGTGGCTCTACGCTCTTGATGACTGCAGGCACTATTGGATTCACACGGAAAACCCTTTTGAAAGAGTTCATTTCTGTGAGCTACTCAAATTGGCACGGAGGTTTTTCACTCTAAAATCAAGTTTTATTGGGACTTCTGGTCCATTATACTCAGGAGAAGAATAGGCTGCCTTAAGACTATTGAATTAGCTAAAAATAATCAATTACTTCAGAAGACCAAAAAGACAGATGCTAGCAGGTTTTGAATATGTAGTCAGCTTCTGAAATAAGGATTTTGAATTTTTTTTTCTGTGTGCCCATAGTGAGCATAATAATGAGTGATATGTTTAAAGTGTAGCAAGAAAACATTTTTCTAGTATAAAGACAGCAAATCATAGAACAGACTGCCCACAAAGACTGTGGGATCCTCTGGACTGCAAGGTCTTTGCAATTTCACACATGCAATTTTTACACATGTGGCAAGGTAAACACAGATGTAGTTGATTCTGTCACAGAACAAAGGTCTGGAGCAAATTAACATCTGGTGATTATCTTCTTCTGTGATAATATCTGAAAAAATCCATTAAAGTTAAACCACAATTTCCATAGAATCATAGAATGGTAGGGGTTGGAAGGAGATCTCTGGAGATCATCGAGTCTAACCCCTCTACCAGTGTAGGAACACCCAGGGCAGACCACACAGGAACATATCCAGATGGGTCTTGACAGTCTCTAGAGAAGGAGACTCCACAACCTCTCTGGGCAGCCTGTTCCAGGGCTCTGTCACTCTCACAGTGAAGAAGTTTTTCCTCATGTTGAGGTGGAAAAAATAAAAAGCATTCAGAGGTGATCTATTGTATCTTTGACCACTTGAAGTTGAGAAAGTGCAAATGTGCATCAGAACTAAAACAATATGCTGGGATGTGGAGAAAAAGTATTGCAACATTTTATTCTTTAAAGATATTCTATGAATTTCCTGCCAGAAAGACCATTAGGACTCTATGAATATTTAGTAGCAGAGTAATTATTCACGAGAAGAGGCTAACAACTTACCTGACTCACTAAATGTAGCTGAACAACCAAAAGAAAGACAACAGGTATTGAAAAACCTCCCACCCCTAAACCAGATTTTATTGTGAAGTTATGAAGATACTGTATACTCTAAATTAGGAATTAATCCTGTTACTGTCCCTCCAATTTTATTTAACTGCAGCCCATCCTGCTCATCCATGCAAAACAGCAACTACCACTAACTTGAGAGAAAAAAGGAGTATCAAGCAAAGACTAGAGGTAATGACCTAGAACAATACCATTTCTATATCCTTACTCATAACATCAAAGTTGCCACTGAAATCCTGAGGAAACAGGTTTACTTCTTGTCATGCTCTAACGTAAGAGAATGGGGAGGGAAAAAAAAAAAAAGACAACTTAAGATCTGAAGAATTTTTCCCGTTAACTCATCACAAAAAATTACTAGGCCATATGTACCTGAAAATGATGCATACATCAAACTTTGTGAACACACAGAAACAGGAGGATTTTTATTTTTTTTTCCATCCCTTCATATTTATTCCCCAGATATCTGAATGTTCGCTTGTGGAAATTAAAATACTTTTTGATTGTATTATCTTAACTGGCATTTGGTTGTTCATCCATTTTAATCTTTTTAGAAACGGTTTACATTTTCCATGTTATGAAACTCAAGTTTCACTTATGCTCAAGTCTTTTTGTCCATTTTGTGAGCTATTTCAGCTGATTCTTGCACAGTAAGATGAGCCCTAGTAATTAAATGAACAGTGCATTTTGGTTTTAATTTACACAAAAATCAGCACTTTCCCCAGTTGGGAGTGCTTAAAGGAATAACCCTTGTCAGGAACCCAACAGATCAGGATGTCAAAAGAAATATTTATGTATCTGATGCTTGCATTTTTTATCTCATTTGCCCTTTTTGGGGAAAGTTTTCTTACCAACAGGAACATATGGTAACAGAGTATTTTGATTATCTTCAGCCATGGTGGCCTGTAAGGAATGCTGAGGTCTATGCCATGCCAAACAGACACCAAAACCAGCAGCATGGAATTGGGACAGCCCCAAACTGCCAAGAAGCAGAGTAAATAATCTCACAGTGCACTTCACACTACAGTGTTTAGACCGCTTCCAACATCTGGTTGTTAGTTCAGGTACCTCTGCAGTGTCAACATACAGTCACAACTGCCCTCATCTGAGTCAATAAACAAACAGGGATTATTACCTTTTTTGCATTAGTTCAGCAAAATTGGCAAATGTTTTAGGCTGACATCCTGCATCTATGCTGGAGATTGATTCCATGCTCATTCATCTACACTGTGAGTATCTGCTCCAGAGAGCTGTTCCAACCCCACATTGTTAAAACCATGCAGATAAGTGTGCAAAGTAATAGTCAAATGCTTCATGTATATTAGTGCCTTCATATGTTCTGCATGGGAATCTTGGCAAGCAATAGCTTCTCTGCTTATGACCGCTTTCCTGCTTATACTAAAAAGAACCCCAACCAACCAACCAACAACAACAAAACCCAAAACAAAGAGAAAAAAAAAAAACCCAACAAAAACCGAACCAACCAAACAAAAAACAACAAACCAACCAAACAACCAAACACAAACAGATGCATCAAACGGAAGTGGAAAGAAAACCTAGTAATAGTAACATTATTTTTATTGCATTCCCCTGTAATCCTGCTAATGTTCTCATCAAGATGGGAAAGTCCTTGATGAGTAAATAAATAAATGCCCATCCTGTTCTATAAGATTCTGTGTTTTTTGAAATGTGTCACTTACTCTGATTAATGCAAAATACATTACCCAATGGAGACAGCTACAACTCTACTACATGTAGGAACTGCCATTGACATCCCTGGGAGCACCTTGCCTTAATCCTGTACAGGTTGAAAAACTTTAACACAGACAGGCTCAACAGCTGGAGAGGAAAATCATCTTCATGGGCTTGTCCCTGTTGTGGTCACTTAAATTGTCTTGTAAAGATAACAGCACCATTTTAGGCTTAACACGCTTCCATATTTCTTGCCTATCCAAAGTTTAAGATTTGTTGTTTATTTGGAGCTGTAAATTAAAGATTGTGATTCTTCATCAGTTCCACAGTGCCTCTCTATAACAAGGGAAAAAATATCCAGGGTCATTTATTATCTGATTTATTACCATTTCAGGTATAAAGAGAACATAACTAACAACAGAGTTTGCCCCTATATCACATTACATCATTGTAAAGATTAAATGTTTCACAGACATTAATTTTTCTTCTTGATGTCCCTTAGGTAAAAATGCTGGCCTTTTACTTTAGAGATTAAAAACTGAGGTAAAAGATTAAGTCAGAAATAGCCCCTCAACTAGAACATCTAAAATGAAATGTAACGTTTCTAATGTAAAAAAATCAAGTCCTTGACATCTACTGTGCAGGCAACTGCTGTCTGAATTGATAGGTTAACTGGAAGCAATAGATGGCCTTAGAGATGCACAGGAAATGATTTCACCAAGTTTCATGGTAAGGTCCTCAATTTGACAGAGTTTGGACATTTGGTTTGGGATTAATTTGAATTGGAAAAGATAATTACAAGTAATTTCTCTATCTGCTAGACTATAACAGAGCTTGATTTGCTAAAATATAAGAAAATAAGGATGCTGATAAGATGAGATAGAATAACATCTCATTTTTACTGTACATCTAAATTCAGCCATTCTCTAAGCTTCAAATCAGGGAGGAACAAGTTAAGAGCAAAGGACCGCTTCAGAAATTCTATAAACAACCGTTTTTTAAACCAATATATTAACTTACATTTGACTTACATACAAGTTTAAATCAATAACTGTTAAAATAATTTATATTTATTTAATTTACTACATCTTTTTTCATGAATAAAAATATGTATATTATGTTTAACAGATTATATCTTTAGCTAGTGTGAATTATCACATCATTTCATTTGATATTAGTAACTACCTGCTGACAATATGACTCTATATATTTACATTTTGTAAGACTGTTGTTATTTGCTATCCAAGATGACATTGTCCCACTGGGAATCTCTTTCATGATCACAAATATTCACTAATTTCATGTATTTTCAATAGAAGCTCTCATCTTCTAAAATGAAAGATGCATACAAAAGCATCTTTAGCAAGTAGTAATTGCATTACTGGCTGATCAGCACCTCAGATCAAGTGTTACACAGATATTCACAGGAAATTTGTTAAAATAACTGATTTATTTGGTTTTTTTTTCATAATGGGATGCTCACATGAGGACTCAGATCTCCCAAATGGGGGTGTTAGTGACTGGATGGTGTTCTGTTACAAAGGTCCTTACAATTGCATCATTAGCTGGATTGGATGAAACTCCCTGAGCTGTTCTTCCTCTGAATTCTTAGTCACCTGACCCATGCCGGGGTCACCACCTTATATGACCACCCCAGCACATGCACGACCTATCAGTATGGATTGTCCTTAACCACATAAAAAAAATATCCTATGTGCAAAAACACTGTCCTAAGTGGCCAGTTCTGGATCTGCAGGAATGCTTTCTGTTGACTATGATAGTCTTACTGATGTACTGTTTAGTCAGTTGTGCAGTGGGAACTGCTTGGGACAATCACAGGTTCTCCAACCAGCTTTTTAATCAACACATTTTAGACATACAAATGGTGGCAATTAATTAATACAGCAGGGGCTGCCTGTGGGAAATCTCTTGGACTGTCTTTATGCAACTGGAGAACTGCAACAGTTAGTCAAATGCTTGGTAGTGAAGCTGGTTGTAAATTCACTCTGTCACATCTCAGGTTAATCTATTATCTCAAATGGGTCCTTTGTTTCATCTAAGCAGAAATATTTTTGGAAATTCCTGGAGGGAATTAGTAACTACCTGTGCTGGCTACCCACAAGCACTGCAGTGGTCCCCAGCTACATCACAACTGTATCTAAATGGCAAACCTTCACCTTAAATTATAAACTATAACTTAAATTTCATATCTCTTGCCACATCCGTAGTATGCTTATAATGTTCAGACAGCATCATGAAAAACAATCACAGGAACTGAAATTCTTAGATACAGTACAGTAGGGAGTTCCAAAGAGTAGTCAGGGGATCAAGGATTGTATCTTGTTTTTTAGAAAGGCAGATTTGAAAATTGTAGAATTCATACATTGTACAATCTTCCTCAAAGCCTTCTCTTCGTGGAACATAATTCCTTCTCACTCAGGGAAATTTTAACCAGGGAGGTTTAAATGATGTAAGCTAAAGTATTATATTACTTCCTTCCATTTTTCATAAAATCATAGAATACTTTAGGTTGGAAGAGACCTTCAAAAGGTCCAACCTTCCTGCAGTGATCAGGGACATCTTTCTCTAGACCTGGAGGCTTGGAGTTCTGTCCAACTGAACCCTGAATGTGTCCAGGGATGGGCACATTCTGGGCAACTTTTTCCAGTGTTTCACCACCCTCATTGTAAAACATTTCTTCCTTATATCTAGTCTGAACCTGTCCCTACTTTTCTTATAGGCCCACTTTATGTATTGGAAGGTCACAGTAAGTTCTCCTTGGAACCTTCTCTGGGGTGGAACAACCCCAACTCTCTCAGTCTTTCTTCATAGGAGAGGTGTTCCAGCCCTCTGATCATTTTTGTGGCCTTCCTCTGGACCTGCTCCAACAGGTCCATGTCTTTCCTGTGCTAAGGACTCCAGAGCTGGATACAGTACTCTGGGTGAGATGTCACCAGAGCAGAATAGAGGGACAGAATCACCTCCCTTGACCTGCTGGCCACATTTCTTTTCATGCAGCCCAGGATATGATTGGTCTTCCAGGCTGTGAGTGCGCATTGCTGGCTCATGTCCAGTTTTCATCCACCAATACTCCCAGGTTCTTCTCCATAGGGATGCTCTCAATCCTTTCATCCCCCAGCCTGTGTTAATATTGGGGGATGCCCTGACCACGGTGTAGGACATTGCACTTAGCCTTGTTGAACCTCATGAGGTTCACATTGGCCCACTTCTCAAGGTTGTCTAGGTACCTCTGGATGGCATCCTGTCTGGCTGGCATGTCAGCTGCATCACTCAGCTTGGTATCATCTGCAAACTTGCTGAGGGTGCACTCAACCCCACTATCTACATCACTGATGAAGATACTAAACAGCACTGGTCCCATTACGTATCCCTCACCTGCCACCAGTCTCCATCTGGACATCAAACTATTGACTGTGTGTCCATCCAACCAATTCCTCATCCACCTAACAGTCCACCCATCAAATCTATGGATCTCTAAATCTATCCAATTTAGAGAGGAGAATGTTGCGGCATACCATGTCAAAAACTTTACAGAAGTCCAGATAGGTGTGATTTGTAGCTCTTCCCTTGTCAACTTATGTGACTACTACTACTCCATCATAGAATGCCATTAGGTTCTTCAGCCAACTTGCCCTTGGTGAAGCCATGATGGATGTCCTGAATCACATCCCTGTCCTCCATGTGCCTTAGCATAGCTTCTAGGAAGATCTGTTCCATGAGTTTCCCATGCACAGAGGTGAGGTTGACAGGTTGGTAGTTCCCAGGGTCCTCTTTTCTACCCTTTTTAGTAATGGGTGCAGTGTTTCGCATATTCCAGTCACCAGGGACTTCACGTGACTGCCATGACTTTTCAAATATCATGGAGAGTGGCTTGGCAACTACATCAGCCAATTCCATCAGGACTCTGGGATGCATCTCATCAGGTCCCGTAGATTTATATAAGTTCAGGTTCCTCAGGTAGACATGAACCTGATTTTCTCTTACAGTGTGAAGGACTTTGTTTTTTTTCTTCTTCTATATATTAATATTCAAAGTGACTTACTGCTTTCCATGCAATACAAAGCAGTAATCTTAAAGCTTAGTAATTGTGTTTAAGCTTTTTGACTGGGACAAGACCTAGGAATGCCATAGCAGAGCTGAGAGCTGCAGATGGATGTAATGAGAGAGGAATCCTGTTATATGTCTACAAACCAAACAATTATAAGAATCTTAGAGTATGTGAATGTTGCTGCTTCTGCTCTGGCCTTACTCTGCATATTTGTGAGGAGGATTACCAGACCAGAGCAGCATCTGTGGCTGAAAGAAGTAGCTGTGGTCAAAGGATAAGTATCAGCCAACCATCAAATTCATACTTGTAAATATTGGGTCCTTGAGATTTAAAAAGGATCTTTTTGATAAACATTCACACTGAAAATTTAATTTTGTCTTTGGAACCAAGAAACATTTCATTCTGATTATTCAATGAAGTAACTGGTATAATAGTATCTTCTTCTCCTTCCTTTCCCCAGTCAAAGAAATCAGCAGGATACTGCAAACATGAGCAGCTGACAGAATTAGAAAGGCTAAAGTGTGGTGGTTTTGGCTCTTAACAAGATGCAGGTACCTGATGAATAATTCTGCTGTTGCTAGTTCCTGCTTTCCATATGCATATCTGTCTGTGCAGTTTGTCATAAAGGCTGAAACCTTTGTTGCAACCTTCATGCTTTTCTTAAAATAATTCTTATGTTATTCCCCCTGCTCCCTCCACCTGCCAAATATTTGCTGAACACTGGCTTTTTTTTTTTTGATTGAGATGTTGAAATCAATATTTTGGAAGTGAAATCTGAATTTCATATATATGAAACCATGAGGTAGCTATAAATTAAGTAGACGTACATATCCCTATACTTTTCTAAAAAAGAAAGTGTAGAGAAAGCAATTTTCACTGTTGAGAGAACTTATGGAGATGTAACACTTGTTAAATCAGTGTACTGGATCTTGCTGGGATGAAGTTAATCTTCTTCACAAAAGCTTATATGATAGTATGTTTTAGATTTCTGACTAAAACTATATTGATAACACATCAGTGTTTAATCTGTTGATGAGCAGTGCTTGCATAGCATCAAAACCTTTTCTGTTTCTCACTCTGCCTCCCAGAGAGTAGGTTTGGGATGGGAAAGAATTTGAGAAGGGATACAGCCAGGACAGCTGACCCAAGCTGACCAAATTGACCATTATATACCATTCCATGCCATATAACATCATAAAAAACAATAAAACTGTGGATGTGTCTTTCAAAGGTGGCTATTGTTTGGAGACTGGCTGGTCACTACTTGGTTTATCGGTCTTTTTTTCCCCTCACTTATTAAACTGTATGGGTTTTTTTTAGTTTTGCTCTTTTGATTTTCTCCACCATCCTGTTTGCTCATGTGTATTTATTTGCTGGCTGGGGTCTATCAACCCCAAGCAGTTTTGAAAGTATGCAAAACTTTTACCTAATTTTTATATTTCTTTTTAATTTAATTTAATTAATTGCTGCAGAAGCAAAAAAAAATATTCAAGTGCATCAAAAATAAGATGTGATTTTACTGAAAATATACATGAAATCTGTTGACAATAATGTTTTGAAAGACAGATTTGATCATCACAAACACCACACATTAATGTCATCAGGTTGTGTGAGAGATTAACTACTGTATAGTAAGGTTTAAATAGATAGGTTTTTTCTACTCCCACCTAAAGATGAAGGGCATGCGACTAATATTTTTTTTCCAAAACTCTCCTATAATTCCAGTTCTGAATTAGCAAAGTATTAAATACACCATAGTTACTAATTTTCATGTTAACTGGAATAAGCAAATTAATTTTTCTAAGTATCTTAAAACACTTCACCAACAAAAGTGAATGCAGACTCCAAGAACTCACGTCTATGTGGAAACAATACTATCACACAGACAGTGAAGGGAAAACATTCATGCATTATCTCTAAAGAAACACTAGGAACAGCAATAAATACAAACAGAAGATCATCACTTCACAGAATACAGTTCCTCATAAATGCATGCTCAGGAACAGCTGAAGGAATGCAGGAAAAAAATTATTTAGAAGATTATATGAATAAGTAACATTGTTTAATTTTTGCTTCTGAAACTTTATTTATCCATAACTAAAATAAAGATGTGTAAGAGAAATACTGAAAAGAAAAAAAAATCCAACATTATTTTGTAAACATCATTTATTTTAGAAATTACTTTGCAAGTGTTTTTGAAATTTGCCTAATTATTTTTTTCAGAAGAGGTAAGTCAGACTATTTCATACCTTTGTATATAATCTCTTACCCAGCAAGTATTTTTTTTGTGTAAATTTTTTATTATCTATCAAGGAACACCAGGAAGACACTGATTGTTGTAACCTATCCTTCAAACTCTTGTGTGATCTTTAACACAGTGTCCAACCCAGGCAATGTTACCATTTCTTAAACCACTGTATCGACAAGTTCTGGTCAATCTCTTCCACAATTGCTATAGTTATATACACAATACTACCAAAATCTGTGAGACTTAATTTAAATAAGCAGTATCAAGAGAACTTAAAGAATTTTAGAGATTTAAATGGAAGATTTAAACACTTTAAGTAAGTGACACTAGCAGTCACTTGCAGAGACCATCATCTCAGTGACAGCACATTTTTTGTGACAGACAAATGGACGGCAGTGTACAGGGCAGTTTCCTGAACCCGGGAAACCTCCTTCATGGTCACAGAGAGAGCCAGCAGGAGCTAGCAGCTGTCAGAAGAGTGACTGACAGGGCTTGGGCAGGGCCAGGAGCAGCCACAGCTGATCCTGCCACCTGTCAAAGACAGCCCCTTGTGAGCACTAGTGAGCAGGCCATGGCACAGCAGCCAGAGCACAGCGTGGCAGTTTGTGTGGCAGGGCATGCAGGGAGCATAGCCTTCAGAAAGAGGGCTCTTTTCTTCTGGAAGCCAAACAGCAGCAGCCTCCTGCTGAAACAAAATGGTGTCCATCCATTGTAACTGCATAGTTGTGACTGAAACACAGGCAGAAGTGATAAAACCTTTCTAGGTGGACATCTACATTCAGACTGACCCCTCAAGAATTGAAAGTGCTGCCCAGACTCAAAGCTGCATGGAACTCCAAAACCTGGAAGGCCCCCTAGAGTTTGAAGGCAGAGGTGGATGTCATGGGTGCAAAAGCACCCAGCTGGAGGAACTCTTCAAGCAAGTACCAGATAAGAACCGTAAATCCCACCTCTGTCTCTACTTTCCTCTCCTCAGGAAGCTGTGGAGAGCAGCTACCCCCCAGCCTTCTTTTCCTCAAACTAGACAAACCCAAAGTTCTTAGCCACTTCTCAGACTAAACAACTGCAGTTCCTAAAACTAAACTCAGTACTTGAGATGTGGTCTCACCAATGATGAATATGCATCATTAAGCCCCAGTGATCAGTGGGCTGGAACACTTCTCCTGTGAACAAAGGCTGAGAGAGTTGGGGTTGTTCAGTCTGGAGAAGAGAAGGCTCAGGGAGATCTTATTGCATCCTTTCAGTACTTGAAAGGAGCTTGTAAGAAAGATCGAGAAAGGCTTTTTACCATGTCCTATAGTGACAGGATAGAGGACAGCAGATTTAAACTGAAAAAGGGCAGATTTACATTGGATATAAGAAAGAAATTTTTCACAATGAGTGTGGTGAGACACTGGAAGGGTTGCCCAGAGAAGTTGTGGATGCCTCCTCCCTAGAAGATACCTCTGGATGTTCCATCCCTGCTCAAGGTCAAGTTGGATGGGGCTTTGAGCAAGGTTACATCCAACCCAAATAAATTCTATGATTCTATTATATTCCAAAAGTCATGGCAGTCAGGTGAAATCCCTACTGACTGGAATAGGGGAAATATTACCCCCATATTCAAAAGGAGAAATGCGGATCAACCTGGAAACTATAGACCAGTCAGTCTCACTTCTGTGCCTAGTAAGATCACAGAGCAGATCCTCCTGGAGGCACTACTGAGGCAGATGAATAACAATGAAGTGACTAGCTACAAGCAACACAGCTTCACCAAGGGCAAATCATGCCTGACTAACCTGGTGGCATTCTATGAGGAGGTCACAACATCAATAGACAGGGAAAGAGCAACCGATGTCATTTACCTGGACCTGAGCAAAGACTTTGACACTGTCCTGCATGACATTCTGGTCTCCAAGCTGGTGAAATATGTGTTTGATGGATGGACAATTCAGTGGATAAAGAACTGGCTTGATGGCTGCTCCCAAAGAGTACCTGTCAATGGGTCCGTATCCAAGTGGAGACCAGTGACAAGTGGAGTCCCTCAGTGATCAGTACTGGCACCAGTCTTGTTTAACATCTTTGTCAGAGACATGGACAGTGACATTGAGTGTACCCTCAGCAAGTTTGCTGACAACACCAAGCTGTATGGGGCGGCTGACACCCTGGAGGGAAGGGATGCCATCCAGAGGGACCTTGACAGGCTGGAGAGCTGGGCCCATGCCAACCTCATGAAGTTCAACAAGGCCAAATACAAGATCCTCCATCAGGGGCAGAGCAATCCCAAGCACCAATATAAGCTGGGCAGTGACTGGCTCAAGAGCAGCCCTGAAGAAAAGGATGTGGGAGTACTGCTGGATGAGAAACTCAACATGAACCATCAGTGTGCTCTTGCAGCCCAGAAAGCCAATCGTATCCTGGGCTACATCAAGAGAAGTGTGGCCAGCAGGTCAAGGGAGGTGATTGCCCCCCTCTACTCCGCACTCGTGAGACCTCACCTGAAGTATTGCGTCCAGTTCTGGATCCGCTATTACAATAAGGACATGGATGTGCTGGAACGTGTCCAGAGAAGGGCC
Source organism: Ceryle rudis (assembly GCA_033439905.1). NCBI lineage: Eukaryota > Metazoa > Chordata > Aves > Coraciiformes > Cerylidae > Ceryle > Ceryle rudis. The sequence goes on from JAAGNO010029206.1 coordinate 23,547, forward strand.
ACAAGGATGATCAGCAGTCTGGAACCCCTCTCCTATGAGGACAGACTGCAACAGTTGGGGTTGTTCAATCTGGGGAAGAGAAGGCTCTGAGGAGACCTTATTGTGGCCTTCCAGTATCTTAAGAGGGCCTACAAGAAAGCTGGGGAGGGACTTTTTAGGCTGTCAGGCA
>JAAGNO010029207.1:0-18058 GCA_033439905.1 Ceryle rudis
CTCCCTCTCCCTCTTAATTGCAGCGGGAGAACTGCAAACTTCTCTGAGTTTTACCCTGAAGAGCATTTGGAAAGAAACTGGGGCGGGGGGGGGAGAGAAACCATAACTTCGCCCCTCGCTCTTACCTGCTTCCGATATGGGGTTCGACTGCTGCCCGCCGCGCTGCTGTTGCTGCTGGGGAAGATCATCGCCCCGCCTGATCCCCGGCTCCCCCTCGGGATGGGGAGCAACTTTGGCGGCCGCCGGGCTGCGGCGCGCCGGGGTTGCAGGACGTTCCCCGCCTCCGTGCCTTCCCCGCCGGCTGTGGCTCTTCGTTCCCCACCCCCCTCCGGCCCCCCGCTCCGCGCCGACCCTACCCCGCCGCGGCCGCCCAGCCTGCCATCAACGGGCTCTCACTGACCGCTGCCGGCTTCCCCAGCCCAGCCGACCCCACCTTCCGCCACCCTCAAACCACCGCCCAGAAAGAGGGAGGGAGAAGGGAGGGAGCGCAAGAGCCGCAGCGGGGAAGCGCGGAGCGGGCACGGGCGCGGGCGCGGAGAGGGCTCCGGGCGGGCAAGGATTTGCAAGTGAATGCGGTGGGAGGGCAGAGGGGGAGGGATGTGCTACGAAGCCCCCTTTCGCCGCGACAGCCGCTCAGTGCTTGAGGTGGAGAGCATCCAGCTTCTTCCTAATCGTTCGGTAGTGATAGTAAAAGCAGAATAAAATTGCGCGAGGGAGGGATAAACAGGAGGGAGAAGCACGCTCCTCTGTGTGAACCGTGCGGCTTATCCTCGGAGCCGTTTTTAAGTCCTCTTGACACCAGAGATGCCCAGCTGGTCTTTTCCCACACTTCCCGGGAACGTCCTGGACTTGATGAATCAAGAATTTCGGTGAATTATTAATGGAGATGACACTTTGTGGGGGTGATCACATGTAGCGGTTTCTATGTGAATGTGAAGCAGTGGAGGAGGATTTTCCAGGTGCCAGCCTTTGCTTGCGCCCCCTCTTCCCAGAGGGCTCCCCCCTCACAAGGTTGTGACTAATTTTAATGCAAAACGAACTGAAGTTTCAGCTTTCTGCCGTGGGATCCGTGGAGCCCCTCTGCACACATGCAAGTTGTCCAGCCTCCCCCCCGGTACAGTGTCCCCTCCCCCATCCCCCCGAAATCTATGCTGATAAGGCTTTAAGTGTTTGAATCTAAATATTAAATGACAGGATGGAAATAGCCTGCCTGACAGTTTATTATTTACCCGGCAAGAGTCCACTCACAATTCAGCCTCACAGTGTCCTCTTAAAATGTTGCAAGAAGTGAAGCTTTCTGCTATTTGCCTCTGACATCTCCACAGTCTTAGGTTTGACCTTTTTTATTATTATTTATTTATTAGTTTCCCTGCTAGTCAATCTTAGGTAAACTTTTCTTCTTTTTTTTTTTTTTTCCCCCCCTTTTTCTTCCCTTCCTTCTACCCACCTCTCAAAATTTCTGTTTGCTGTATGTCTTAAGGATGGGTCAGTGCTGGCTTTAAGCCACCTTTGTGTCCTGTTTCTGGATCATTTCAAGGCTTTTAGTATAATTTAAAAACTCTGAGCACCAGATTCAGGTAACAATCTTGCTGCTTGTGCTGTAATTTCTACAGAGCTGCAGAACCATCTCCTTCCGCACAGCACAGGGGTTTTAAGGACTTTGTATGATACCTACAAAAGCCAAAGCAGTGTAAAGAGGATGGATACTGTTTTCCATATATTTGTGAACTTAAGCAAATCACCCAGAAAAGCCACTTGGGTACCACTGCTATTATCTAGGCGTTTTAGTATTTCCACACAGCTGAGCTTTTCTAGGCTGCAGATCATTCTGATTGCTCTTCTTTGAACTTCCTCTAGTTTCCTCATTATTATTATTTAATTTTTTTTGGCATTGATGGGTCAGGAGCTCATTGCGTATTTTCAGAGTATTCCCATGAGAGTCTTTTGGACAGAGTCTATCTCTCCTTTATGACAGACCACATTTGCAGGCTTTCTTTTTCCTTGCCATATTGCATCGTCAGTGTCTGATTCACTGCCCACTCTGACCCTGAGGTCTCCTTGGGTGTTATTCATTTCTGGATGTGTCTCATTCTGGTTAGCTTTATAAAACTGCCTTTTTTTTTTTTTTTCCTCAGACAGGATGGAGTTATTTATGTCCGATAGATTTCTGTATTTTTGTCAAAGAGTTGTGTGTTCTCCAGAGCACATGCCTGAGATTTTTATCTTCTTATTAATTATATGAATTTGTGGTTGACAATTTTAAGTTTATAGTCATGTGAAGAAAACTTCTTTTCATTTTTGAGGGGCATTATCAAGATGGTGCTCTTCCTCCTCAACCCTCTTCTGTTGACAACTATAATGATATTAGACTTCCCAGACTAGATTGGGTCATTAGCCCATGAAGTGTCCTGCACCTGACACATTAGTTGAGTGAAAGGCTCAACTAGGACTGTGAAAATTAATCAAGTTCAACATTGCTTAAAATCAACTTCCCTGTCATAAAGTAGAGAATTTAAGATTCAAAAAAAAGGACTGAATGTTTATGAGTCTATCTAAAACTAGAAAGGAGAGAAAACTTTTTTTTTTCCTCAGATTTTGAACCAAGCTAATATTTAGAAATCAGAATGAATACTCCATATAAAACATTCTGCTTCACACTTACCTTGTCTGTGGATATTCTCTGAAGCAAATGTGGCCACCCATGGACAGACATAGTACTGAATTAGCCAGAGTGAAGATCCAAAGTAGGAACTTCTGCCTCTGCAGTCTCTGTGGAATGCCAAAACCCTGCAGATTGTGACTAAAATGCCCATGAATCTCAGCCACCAGCAAAAAGAAAAAACAAATTACAGCATGAACTAGAAATATGTGATGGTTTTCTCTATGCTATTCAGAAGAAATCCTGTTTCCAAACAATGGAAGATGTCTCTGTGGGATTTAAGGACTAAGAAGAAAAATCCTGAAAATCCTGAAGCTGGTGAAAAGCCACCTATGGTCGGTCCACTACAAGCTGCAGTATTTATGAAACAGTCTGAATATTTTCTAAATCCTCACATGAATTGGGCACTTCAGATTTTTCCCAGCCCTGTTTATTTTACAAAAATGTGGAGGGAACTTATTCGGAATTTAGAAAGGAGAATCCTCAGTCTAAGTGAATTTCTCATCACTCCTTTCTGCCTTTTTTTTTTCTTTTTTTTTTTTTGCAGGGGAGCATGAAGGCATGGGAAGATAGAAAACAAAACAAAAAAACCTAAAAAACTATTACTACAGTTTCACATCACTGCGGCAGAAGGGGAAAATCACATTCAACCTGGTAACCAATCAGATGATGCCCAAATTTTTGATGTAGAATAAATTGCTAATTTGGTGTCACATCATTAGGGATCTATGCATGGTCACTATCCAGATCTTTACAAATCCATGGTTTAACATTTCTGAATTTCTGTGATAATGAATTCCACAGGTGAACTGCATACAGCATAAATGTGTCTTTGTTTCTTTGTTTGCTTTGTCTTTATAGGGTTTTAATATCAATGCCAGTTTTATATTAAGAATGAAGAAAATGATCTCCTGGATAGTTTTAACCACATACTTATTTTATTCTTGCTAATAGATTTTTTTTTTTTTTTAATTTTTGCTTTCCTAAGCTTGAATGCCTTGTCTTCTAAGTCTCTAAACCCAGTCCTGTAGATCTTTGTGCAGTGATCATGGATTAGCCAGGCTACTGTAAGGGGTTGATATAACAGATTGCAGTTCACTATTCCGTAAGCTTCTCATTGCATTGGAACAGACCTCTAGTTTTCCTAGTCCCAATCAGTTGCAAATACGGAAGAAAGAGGTTATCTCCAACCACTTTCCCATCTTCTCCTGTCCCTACACCTGTTCTGCTACACCACTGGAGGAGTGATGGTTTGGCAGATGGATCCCAGTGATTGCATGCAAACCTGCATTGCATATTTGTTCCCCTTTTCTGAAGAATTGTGTTATTTGTTGATGTCTTTCTTCCAACAAGGCCCTAAATTTGGAGAAAGAAGTTATTTCAAAAAAACTGAATGCCTTATTCTAATTTGAGTTTGTTAAATGTTTTAGTCCCTTCTAGAAGTGATAAAGAAAAGCAGGTGATGGTTTGGTTGATTGCTTTATAAACCACATGAGGGACTACTCCATTTCTACCTATTCCATAGAAATTCTAAGGTGAAAGAGATTCCCACTGTGAGGTACAAAATAACAAAGAAACAACATTTGCATCAGAGCTTGCTGATTTTGTGGGAACATTATGAAACTTGCCTGGTTTTTGTTAGCTTGCTGCCTGAACCTCTCAGCTGCCTCCCAAGTAGGGAACCTGGAACTGCAAATTCTTGCAGTTTCATGGCTTCCTGAGTGTCTGTCTTTCCCTGTTTCAGTGGTGGAAGCCAGGAAATGAAGGTAATTAGAAAGTAGTAATAACATTTTTTTTTGTTTCATCCTTGTAATATTTGCATTTATTCATTAATAGTGTAGCTCCTCTTAAAAAACTGGAACCTCTGACGCTTGTCATGGTTGAAGATGAAAATTTACTTTAAAAAGTGTTTTGGTAATTCAATTTTCTGGTCAACTACAATACTAGCTATTCCTCTGCTGCTCTATGTCCCTCTGAACTGTTCCAAATAGCACCAATTTTCTTGAAAAAAATAGCTATTACTTCTGAATAGAATAATCCTGACCATCATGGCCCTACCCCAATTTTGCCTCTGGTGTCTAGTCCATGTTGGTTTTGCCTAGGGATGGCAAAACCAATCTCATTTTGGATTAAACTCATACTGAAACAGATATTTTCAAAGCTGTCATATACCTCTGAATTTCTTACCTCTCCTAATTCCAGCGGTATTAAAATATCACAAGAACAGCTGTTGTTATGATGCTTCTGGACTCAGTAATTACAGAAACAAGCCAAAAGGTGACAGGTAAGTTTCATATACATCTAGTTTAGATATGTTCAGCTGAATGGAACCTGTGCATTTCAGGGTTCACCCTTTGCTCATTGCAAACTACAAGGAAACTGCTGTAAGAATGACAGTAAGGGAGGCCTTCACCTTTGCATTACCGATATGTCTGGTCGATCATTCCTGACAGAAGCATAAAAATATCAGCCTAACAAATAAGACATGTAAATAGCAGCTAATGCCTCAGGAGTTTTGTTGCCTCAATAGGTATGTAAAGTTATAATTGCTCTAATCAGCACTCCCACGAGCAGTTAGCACTTCTACTTGCCATGGAAGAGGCTTGAAAGGACAGAAACATCTCACATTCAAAACATCACAGAGATCAAATACATCACAACCAGTGTGGTCTTTAAAACCAAAAGCCTGTATCATTAGGATAAGTGAGGAGCCAACACACATCTGCATGCATGGAATAGCAGCAAATGGAAAATCAAATTCTACCCCTCTAGATCAATAATCATTATACAATAAAATCACTTTGTGGCCAAATTTCACTGTAAGACATTTGGCTACAGTCAGAATCTTGATAGCTTCCCTGTAACTGATAAGAAATGTTATCAGTGATCCTCTGATGCTGCTGTTGTAGAAGTTGTTAGTCATGGGCACTAGCCAGATCCCGTTAATGTTATTCTTTTCCACATGGAAGGTTATTGCAGTAAAATTAGAAGTCAATGCCATTTTTTCCAGCTCTGTCAAAGTTCTGAGTGCTTTGGGAATATATTATGAAGGGCTCGTGAGTATTTTACAAGAAATGCTTTATTTTCTGAAAAAAAAGTCTGTTCAGTTTATTGCAGAACCCACAGAACTCTTCTTCAGGGTTGTGTTTGCTGTCAGAATGCCCCACTTTGTCCATGAAACCTATTATTTGTGTGTATGAAGCTAACATACTTCCCCTGTCTGTATCCACTAATTCTGTCTTAGGGCTCAAACTTTCTGTGTAAGTTACCATGGTTGAAGCAGTTACTTCTCACTGCCTGAGCCAGAGTAACTGTCTGTTTGTACTTTCAGGCGGTAGAGAACACCATGTAATTTGACTTTGTCAATCCCTTTTCACTGTGGACTGGGCTAAAAAGCATTATCTTCCATTTGTTCCTGGCTAAGAGGGCCTATACGAACAGCTACTATGCCTCAGCTGATACAGGCTACTTGCTGTGCAGTAATAACTTGCTTGTGAATCTGACATGAGCATACTTTATATTTTAATAACCTCTGGAGAATTGACTGTCTTTTCTGCCTCTGCTTGCACAGCACCTACCACAATGGGAAAAAAAAAGCACTAAATAAGTCATGCAAATAATTAATACATCAAAAATCACAGTATATTTTTCAGTAGTACACACTCTCACACATCCACTTGTAGACCTACTGGCCCAGAGGGTTTGTCACCTAAATAGAGCTGAAAGGCAAATGCTAAAAGAGGAAAATGAAGAGATCAAGTGAGTTAAGCTTCACGCAGCAGGTTGGTTTAGATCTGGGGATAAAATCCAGACCTGATTCTTACGCCACTCTAGCTCACACCAGTGTCTTATCCTCTTACTCACAGTGCCTGCCACATCTGGTTCCTAACAAAGGTTTCAGTCCAGGCATATCTTTCGCATTTCTTAGATAAGTATTGCTGAGACCCATAGGTCACTTGTGTGTCCCCCCCCCCCACCCCGGCCTTGATCAGTTCCTCCTTCTTGGGATTATGTTTTATTCCAAATCTTCATCTTTCCTGCCAACACTATTGATGCATATACCTGTTTACGTGTTAGCTTAGGTCATTTTTACAAGGAATAGTAAATAATTATGGGGTAATTTTCTAAAAAAGTGGTCCTTTGCTTTCCTCCATTGCCTCCACTTTTTGATTCATATAGTCCCAAGTATATTCTTAGCATGACTGCAGTGATCTATGAGATTACACCAGGGTTGAAGTCTGCAACACACACCTTACACTAAGGTTGCAAATCCACATGGCATTTTTCTTAACAAAGCAGTTTAAGTTATTTTCCACTTCTCTAGCTGTGTGCTGTTCACTCCTACCTCTGTCCCAGCTCACCAATCTGAAGAGTTTTGTCATCAAAACCATCTGTGGGATGTACTGTGACCTGGTCGCAGAAAGTGACATGGTTAAAAATGACTGTTGTCAAGCTTAATTTTGTAACAGATCATTTTAGTCATTTGTTGTAGTGGTAAATCTGAGGGAGTAGTGAACTACTTCATCTCTGTGCATGCACAGGAGAGTGCTGGTTGGGACAAACTTCGTAAATGACTATGTCACTGGAAAAAATGTACTATGGCATTACGTATTAAAAGATACATACCTTTTTCAGAGGAATTTATATAGCATTATAGTAATAAAAATGATGAAAAGCCCAGGACATTTGTGAAAGATACTTCTCTAGCTATATATAGAATTTGCAAAGTGAGTTGGAGTTTTGTATTAGCATTTACTTGAGCTAATCAGCAAATCTGGTACTGCCTTTCTACTTGCCAAGTAGTATTGTCATCCCAGAGAAAACAAAAAAACCCTCTACATCACAGCTTTGTGACTTCTCTGTGTGCCACTTGCTTTACCTGCGCAATATAGCTTGATGTTCCTGATGTGTGGTTGAAGGCAGGGACCTAGCAAAGTTCTTGATGAAATTTCACACAGGCTTTTTTATTCTTCCCCACCATATGTCTCCCCCCGCCCCTTCTTATTTTTGGAATTCCTCTCATCTGTTGCCTCACAAAAACCTTCAGCTGAAGAGTGGAAATTGCGGTTCCTTGTATCTAGCAGGTGGACTAGTCATTAGAGACCTCTTTGTGATACCAGTTTCTGGAGTCCAGTGAATAGAACTTTTTGATAACTTTCTTGTCCTTCCCTCTTGTGGATGTAAAATTTGTATTACTGTAGGAGAGTGACACTAATCTAAGACTTCATCTTAAGAAAGCAGAGGTATTTTGAATTTAAGTGGATGTCTAAATTCAAATGAAGGTATGACTGCAGCTGAAAGGGTAGGAATGCCTGTGCAATGTATGCAAATATATAGACTTTTCCTAGAAGGCTACGGAATTTTTCAAATTTCCAGCTCATCTGCTTCTATGCTGATTGGTTGTTACTCCTCATCCTAATCCTTCAGGGTTACTTACATGTTTATCCAGTCATCCTTCATCCTCTATCCTCCAAGCACTGTCCCTTTCAGGGAACTTGTAGAAACCAGGAGCCAAACTCTCGGCAGAATTTTTTATGGCTCCCTTCGTATGGAATTGCGTGACTACACCTATGGGCAACTTTAGGAATACAGTCCCTAAAAATGTGACAACTTGCTTCAGGTTGCCATGAAATGCAAAGGAATTCTTGAAACTTCAGAGTACAGCTGGCTACTCAGCTTGGTTTTAATATAATTTTTGGTCATTTTTCCGTAAATGAACAGAAACATTCTTTCTACTGAAAAAGATTTACAGTCAGAAGGAGAAGCAGCAACCTTTTATTTTGCATTTAATGGTAATAGCCCCCACAGGAAAAGAGCATATTGTCAGGACCTTTTTTATTTACTTTCTCAATTAGTAGCAAACTGTGATAGTAATCCACAAGGGAATTAACACACTGTCTTCTGCATTTCTCTGTCTCCTCTTCCTGTAGCTATTTTAGGAGCTGCAGCACTGTGGGATATACCTAGTTCCTGTTAATAGGTACTGTACTGAAAAGGGGAGATCTAAACATCCTCTACTCAATCCTCTTTCTATTCTCTTATTCAATAGGCCTTCTAGCAGGGTGGGAAACATTTTAGCAGGAATTATAGCAATGCAAGTGGGCTTTTGTAAGAAAAGACCATCTTGTAGCTGAATGAAAATAAGTAGACCAGCAAGCACCCATCATAAAACAGGGGCAGACAGTAGCTGCTCTGGGAACCTGTTGGAAATGTTAGCTTATTGATCTAGGTTGTATCTTGGCAAGTTGATTAGAAATAGATTGAGCTTTGGGCACCTGAGTAGTCCCTCCAAGACTGTTTTATATCTTCGCTGAATCAGGGCTTGAGGTACTATGGGGATTAGCACTACCATATGCTCCATAAGGACTATGAAGAGTTAAAAAAATCCTGTTTATGTGTTCTCCTTGAATTGGGTGAAGAAGTATTTCCTGAACCCATGTGCTTTGTTTCACACTTGAAATGCTGTATAGCCCATTTGAATATTTTTGTAGCATTTAACATTAACATCTCTTACACAGTTTGCATTACTTTGACTTATGGAGGTCCCACTGTAGAGGTTTGGGAGAAACTAAAGTTCTGTATTAGTAAACCCATGACAGAAAAAGAGGCAATTATTTCTTACTCTAAAAGCTCCAAAGTGTAATTCTTGCAATTAATTCCTACAAGGTTCAGAGAATCTAGGCTGGATTTGGTTTGTGGTAGATATTTACATTCTCTTTGGATCAGCTATATATTTATATATAAGAACAGTGATTTCAATAACAATCTTCTACTTAAACTTGCAAATCAAATAGACCCTATGGGGAATCTGATAAAAGTTAGTGAACTGAGTTTAGAAGTCTGTCTGAGTATCTGATGCTGTGGATGAAATTATGTTTCTTGGCATGTCTTTGACTCAAAAAAATAATAAAAAAAAAAAAGGTTCTTTCTTGCTATGAGTGATTCCCTCTTCTATTTTCTCCCATATGGTTAGCTAAACACCACAGTAGAGAAAATACCTAACAACTATTTCGAGACAATACCAGCTTAATTTTGCACACACCAAATAGGAACATAACCCATAGGAGCTGTTGGGTTGGGGCCTTAGGAAAGAGTCATAATTTATAATTGGCCACTGTTGATCTGACAAAAAAAAGAGAGAAATTCTGAGTTCAAAAGAGACTTCAAAATGTGAACCTGTCAGAGTTTGTGCATTGTGTTTGCTTTGGGTAGTGCATTAACATTTCTAGCAAAGCTTATGCTGTTTTGAGTGATGGAGGCACTACTGTGTAGGGCTGGAGAAAAAAAAAAAAAAGTTCTGTATTAGTAAGCATGTGACTGGACAAAAAGACAATTATCTCTTTCTTTAAAAGCTACAAAGCACAGTGATGGTAGCGTCTGACAAGAGTAAACTAGATGTGTACAGCTTAAAGGCAAACTGAGGACATGCAGATGAAAAGTTCAACCCACTCTTCCTTTCCCCCTCCTTTCTTTACCCACTCTTGTGATCTCTTTTTTTTATGGTTTGAGAGAAAAACTGGGGCACTTGTTTCTTTTATTTCTTCCAGATTGTTATTTTATCTTCATTTTTGGTAGAGCAGTAATGATATCCAGTGGCTGCTCAGATGAATCACTGATAGATATTCCTTAGGGATATTCCAGAAAAATGCATCCCAGCCAGGACTTATTTCCTAAATCACAGCATGAATTTGAAACCTATGCAGTCTGCCAACAGTAATCAGCTCCTGTCACCGGTCAGGTTTCCATTATTTTTTTCCCTGGCGCTCTTCTTCAACCCTCCTATTTTCTCCACCCCTAAAGGCTGCAATGAATCTCTTATGTGCATAAGAAGGCAAGAACACACACAGAGGATCCTTTCTTACCATTGCATCTTATGTCCAGAATATTATGTTTTTTTTTTCTCCCTTTACACTCACCAGCTTATGCTGGCTTGGTTTGGGATTTACAAGATACTTCCATTTCTTTTCTTGGGAACTTCATAAGAGAAAAACAGGATGGACATTTCTCCTTTTTGAAATCTGCAAGACATAGAGGCATAATCAACAGGAAAAGAAAGGATAAAAAATATTATAGTGAAAAGACAGGTGAACTCTATTCAGGATCCAAAATCTTGAGATCGTAAGTGATGTGCATAAGGGCTTCACATCAGTTAAGGAGGTGAATACTGCTGCTGTATTCAGTGCTTGCTTCTGCTAGTGCAAAATAATTTCCCCAAGTTCAGGTTGTGTCACAAAATGACCTAAGATCTATGACGGGGGTTTGTCCTGTTACTTCTGAACCAGTCATCTAAATTTGGATCATGCTGATAGCGACCAGTATTGGTTTGAAACTGGAAACTGTCACAGGAGCTGCTCCAGCCATATTACTTCCTGCAAAATCTCCTAGCTGTGACAGTACCTTTTATGGTAAAGTTCCTCTCCCAGTATGGCTTTTGGAGTGGCAGAACACATCAGCTCTCACCCCTCAAAAAAGGCCTTTCCAATTGGCCTTTGTTGTGTCAGCTGCCCATCAGAAAGCCGTATGTTGCTGCCTTCACTCACTGATACAGTGGGCAAATTTGTAAAGAAAAAAACCTTTAGAGCTGGAGGAAAATAATTTCCCCAACTTACATAACAATATATTACTGATTGCTCCTGTGGCCAAGCTGACATGATGTTGAATGAATGCTGCTGGCTTCCTCATGTGCACCCGTCCTGCTGCCACGGCCACTGTTGGCACAGGACTGGGGAAAGCCAGGCGTGAGGCAGAGGGAGGGGGGAGTCTACCTTCACTCCAGCATCGCCCAGCCTGTAATTCTGCACTCCGAAGCAGTGGATCTGTGCAGCTGGAATGCTGCACAACAAGCATCTGGCCTGGATCAAGAACAAGTTCACAGTTACATTTTGGTTTTTTGTTGAACTAGATGTATAGATTCATAGGAATGGATGATGCTGTGTTGGTACAGCAGCTGCATGTTTGCTGTATACAGCTGACTGGTAAAAATTCACCTTTCACAACTGGCAGAGTGACTTAGTGCTCAATCAACTCTCTATGTCCAAAAGCTATGATGAACTCTGAAGCCAAAGGTACTATACTGAAAAAAACCAGCCTTATTTTTTGTAAGATACTTGGTAAAAGCCATGCAGCTTCTAGGGCTGCAGAGGCTGAGGAGGGTGTAATTGCATGTTACATTTGGAGAGAATGCTTGGGAAATGCTGAAGACTGCATTGCAGTTCACTGTCCCAGCTCCCCCAGCTCTGCTGACGCAGCTCGATGAGAGCTAAACCAGTGAGCTAGGTCACTGAAGTTATTTTCCTTTTACTTCAGGGTTACTTTTAACCCCAAGCATTAGAGTGGTCCAGTTTACAGAGCTGTTAGATAAACAGTTTCTGTGTCACACCAGGGAGGGTAAGACTGCAGTGTGACCTGAGAGGCAGAGCAGGTAACTATGCTGACCCAACTACTCTGTTTTGAGCTCTCTGGCATTCCCTCCATGTCAGAGTTGAAGATTATGGTGTATATTTTGCAGCATTGTTCCCTGAGGTATGAGTATCTTAAGAACAGTATAGTATTGAATGGGCACTTGTCACTGTACAATCTTCATCTTAAAATAGACAGAGCAGGCTAAAAGATGTTTGTTTACAGTAAAACAAAAGCTCTAGATGGTGCAAATTAGTTTTGTGGTATTTAATTTGTGATTCAGACTCAACTATAACTGTTTCTATTTCTCTGCAATTAAAAAACCATGTAAATGCACATAAACATTTAGCCTAATCAGACTCGGGATCCAAATTTCTCTTCCTTTTCAGTGGCATTTGGGTTCTAAACTGTTACTTCTTCCTTAAAACCAACCCCAGGATTCAAGGTGGATGGTTCTTGGTTTTTTCCCTCTCTTTTATGCCTTGTTTTATATTATAGGCATCAAGTAAATATTATACAATTCTCCCACTAGTAATGTAGTAACAACTCCATAGAATATTGGCACTTCTGTAGCAAAAAAGCCACACTCATACACATAAAATTTTTAGCAGACCTTAGTTAACTGGTATATTTGCAGGGTGCCATGTCATGATCAAAACCTTGTGTTATTATCTCTGTAGGAAAGCCCCAATGAGGTCACATTACATTACCCCCTGCTGATGATTTTAGTTCTCATGTCTCTTGCTTGGGGCTAAAAAGATTGCAAGCTGGGTGTTAGGTGTCCCACAGAATTAGCCAAAATGCTAGAAGAGAAAGCAATGATTTCTGCTTATTGTAATCAACTTTGTAGCAGTTCATTGTCCTTTTAACAAAAGAATTGTTTATCCCATTTTTTTTATTAGATCTCAAATTATTATGTTCCAGGGGAGGCACAGAAACTAATTGGAATAATAAATGTACTCATATTTGCTGATATATTTTAGCATATTACAATTTGGATACAATGCATAAGAATAGTATTTAATAAAAGTTTGCCTAATGGGACATATAATGAAATTATATTCTTTTTTTCTTTGGATGTGACTATAGTGAAGTGATTTCTTATGTTATGTTTCCTCTGCCTTTCTAGGCCTTTATAATGCTGATGAGCAGAAGGCAAAGGAGGTAAGGTCACTCTTCCTGTATCACTGTCATCAGCAGCAACTGATGTAGTTGCAACAGAAATAATACTGTTCTTGTTTGTTCTCTCCTCTGAGACCATAGAGAAACTCTTCTGAATGTTAACAAAAGGCTCGAAGTGTCTGTCTGGTGTGTACAGAAAGGCCTCTGTCATCCTGTTTCCTCCTCCTTAATACTGAAAGTAGCTGCCGGAATCATAAGCCCAGCATGGTGGCAGTTGCCTCACACAGTCAGTTTATTTTGTTTGCATGGAGCTTTGAAGTCAGATCCTTATTGTCTTTTAATCAGGAGAAACTCATTGACTTTCTATGCTTCACCTTCAAACACTGAGTTATCCAAGATATGGGATCAAAGACATGGTGTGGAGCAGGAAAAAGCTGAAAAACACAAATGTCCTGTTTAATGGGATGTTTGGATGACTAGAAAGCTGAGGAGTAGACAAACATCCTTTTTCTTTCCTCCTCAGAGCTTTTTTAGATACATTGCTAGCTATACATGCCCATGATTTGTCATTGTGGCCAACTGGACATGTTCTCAGTCTGCAAGACACTCTGTGTTACTGACTTTCTACTCAGATAAAATTGTCATGACTACTTCGTAGTGGAGAACAAAATTGTTTTATTTCTGTCTTTCCATATTACCTTACTACAATTTGTTTTCAGAAAAATGTGCTTTCTCTGGAACAAACTCACTGATGAGGAGCAAATGCATCTCACTGATTGGTTTCCACTAAGTCCTACTGATATTAGATAGAGGCTCTGAAATCTAAAGAAAACCCATACCCAACCCAAACCAAACCCAAACCCAGGCTTGCTTTGTAAATATAGCCATGATACTTCCTTTATTGACAATTTCTACAGTAGTTTGAGAGACTGCTTGCATCAGTTATCACCAATCCCATTTTTGCAGATATACTCATAAGAGACTACTTGTGTACTGTTTTGCTTTGCATTTTTTAATCTCAACCTGGGAATTGAAACAAAGCTCAAGTATATTTTTCAACATATTTTTCTGATATTGGTATGTATGAGAGGAATTAATGACTAGCTTGGTGGATGAGGGAGAAGCAGCAGATATTTTCTACTTGGGCTTAAGTAAGGCCTTTGACAACATGCTCTGTGAGATACTCATAGAGAAGGTGTCAATGTACAGGCTGGATGAGCAGTGAGGTGGATAGAAAACTGTCTGAAAAGACAGCCCCAGAGAGTGGTGATCAAGTGAACAAAGACTAGTTGGAGCCTGATAACTAGTGATGTACCGCAGGGGTCAATACTAATCCAGTCTTAACATCTTCATTAATCAACTGGATGAAGGGATGGAATGTAGCCTCAGCAAGTTAGATGATGATACAAAACTGTGAGGAGAGGCTGATAGGCCAAAGACTTGTGCTGCCATCCAGAAGGACTTTGACTGACAGGAGAAATGGGCTGGGAGGAATCTCATTAAATTCAACAAGGGGAAGTACAAAGTCCCATGCCTGGGGAAGACAACACCATTCACCAGTATATGCTGGGGTTGGCCCATCTGGAAAGCAGGTTTTCAGAAAAACACCTCTGAGTCCTGGTGAGCACCAGGTTGAATGTGATCCAGCAGTCTCTCCCTGTGGCCTTTTCTGAGGACCAAAGGATATGATGTAGTGTTTTCTGCTTCTCTGAAGAGCTGGAGTGAAAGCAAGCCTGGAGTCATAGAGCTGTCTTTAAAGACACAATCAGTGGGATGGAATTTTGACTATAGCCCTCTTTTATTCATCTCCTGCTGTACCATTTCTTTTTGGCAACTACACTTGACAGGCTCAGATTTATACTAGGTTTCCTGTATTTTGGAAATTTGCTTGTCTTAGTTTATATTCTAGTCAAAATTAGATTTTAAGCTTACAGGACATTTTGAGTTTGGGGGGAGTTCACATCAAGTTAAAGATGTAGGTAGAGCGTCTGCAAATCTCTTGCTGAAATGGATTCCTGCCTCTTTTTCCACACTGCAGGTATTTGAAACAAACTTTTCCATAAAATACAGTAGTATGGAGTAGTATAGGAGAAAAAAAAAAAAAAAAAAGGAAATTGCATTGGTGTGATACAAGTTTATGAGCACTCCTACAATGAGAAAAACTGCTTACAGATAAATTGTTCTGTGCAAACTGTGCTACTTCTGCACGTCTGTCAGTTGGTAGTGATTCGCATACTGCTGGACTTCAAGCCAGTAAGCAATTTCCTTTCTGTTTGTGTGCTTTTCCCCTACGTTATATGTTCAAATACTTCAAACCAAGCAAATTCTAGGTACCAAAATATTACGCATCAGAAACGAGAAAAGGTGAAAAATGTTTATACAGCATTTGGCTTCTCACTGTTCACAGTGGTTTCAAATGCAGAAGCAGCAAGCAGTTGAAAGAGAGATGGAAGAGGCACTGGTGGTGGAGAAGGGAGGATGCTGTGGGTAGTCTGCCGGTGCCACTGGAACTTAGAAGACACCACTGTTGTTTCTGCAACACTGCCACTGCTGCAGATGTGGAGATTTAGAGTGTTCACAGGTATGTTTAATATACAGTGTTGCCATCTGAGCTGAACTGAGTACCCAGAACACAGAGCATAGTTTTCCTACCTCATCACATGCAGGCTGGCTCATGCAGGGGTACATGTTGCACATCTCAGTATCACCAAGCTCTGCAAGGAGGACTGGGATTAGAAAGAAGGGGTGATAAAGAGGATGAAAGTATGTGGATTTATGTTCCTGACTAGAAGTCAGGACTTCTAGTTCACTATTACTGTTCTATTGACTACATCTGGTAGATTATTATGAAATAGCTAGTTTCAGTTGGAGTCTGTTCAGTATGGATTAATAACCTACACTGAATTCCATGTTATTGGGTCAAGTTTATTATGTCTGGTATTCATACTACTTGGGTGGAAGCTGGATTAAGTGTCTCCATACTGCACTGAAGCCATGCTGAAGCTGCAAGGTCAAGCCATATCTGAAGCTCCCCTAATGCCAAGGAGAGGGAATCCAGTGCACCAAGTCCTTGTTATGCAGTGAGCAGTGAAGGCATAGCCATAATAATTGGCATCTAGAAAATCCCAAAGCTTAAAAAACACCTGCTATGATTTTTGTTTGTTTGTTTGTTTGGGTTTTGTGGTGTTTTTTGTTTGTTTGTTTGGTTGGTTGGTTGGTTTTTGTGTGTGTGGGGGGGTTGTTTTTGGTTTGGTTTTGGGTTTTTTGAGTAGTTCAGAAAACTGTTTTGAACTAGTTACAAAGGTATCATATTTCTACCTCAGATCTGGGAATATTAAGTGCTGTTTCTCAGCTGGTAGTTTTAGTCTCTAAAAAAAGACATAAGGATGTTTCCTTGTTGTGGAAGGAAGGTGGTACATAAGCACTGGAAAAAAACCCTTCTTTCCTAGAAGTGGGTGATTTGAGGTTGGAGAACTGTGTCTTATGGTCTGGTCGCAGCCTTTCAGTGGTCTTTTCAATAGTAGGATCTCCTTACCCTGTCATTTTTTTTTCATCAAGCTCACAGAAATTTAAGACTTTTTCAGCTGCTGTCCTTTTGTCAGGCTTGCCTGAATTTGTCCAATGACTTCAAAAGTCATAATGAGGACAAGTTCTTAGAGAGATTAATATCCTCACAAACAGCAAAATCATTTTTGAGAACTGATTTGAAAACAATATCATACTGCAATAGAAAAGGCGGCCTTGGTTTTGTAGACCACAGTAATGGAGTTGCCTGAACATGTGATCTGTCTGGGCAACGGTTTCACTGAAGTAGGATTTTATGAAATTTTATGGAAGGAGAGCTCATTTGTCTGTGATTGGCATGATAACCAAGGCATTTGTTTTAAAATTCTAGAAACTGTCATTCCTAGGCATATAAATTCACCTGTTAGTCAGAATAGCTATTGGAAATCCCATGAAAGGCTTGTTCTTTTTGATACAATACCCAGGCAACAGCTCAAACGGTTCAATAGTTTGGACACTGAACATTGTGAGCTCAAGAACTGAGTCTGTGCCAGATCCAAATAAGCATTCTGCTGCTGCTGTTGTTTTATATAGTCAGCTTTAACTCCACATTGCACTCTTCAAGCCCCACAGCTGCTCATTTTAGTGGCACCAGTGCTGACTCAGGAACAGTGGGGATCAAGCAGTCCTACCTTTCCAACAAGGCAAGCAAACATACAGGCAGGACGAGTGAGTGTAAAGCAGCTTAATCCACTTTAATCAACACCAAACTGTACTCTTTTAAGAAATGGTGGGAACATCCCAGGCAAATCTAAGGAAAGATTCTAGGCTCCCAAAGGCTCTTGTGAGTGCTGTGAAATTGTACTTGTATCAAATGAGTGGCCTGGGGTGGTCTGTCCAAAGCTGGCGTGTAATGAATCTGACCTGATTTACATGAATAATTTGAGTCATAACTTCTTCCAACTGACGACAAAAGCTCTGGCAAGAATAATCATGTCATAATTTATCAATGGAATAAGGTTCCAACATGCAGAATCAGAAGGATCTTTTCTTTAGCCTGGGTAACAGATATTGTTGCCTCTTGCTTAGTCAGAGGTGAGATAGTGGTCTTTTGGCCTCATTAAGATTATTGGAAAGCCTGTAGGTTATTTACTTAGAGTTTGAATAAAACTCAACTGGAAAACCATTGCAACTTTGGGACTTAAGAATTTTTTTTTTTTAAGTTAGGTCTATTTCTGTGAAATGCAGTCAGGCTCCCAAGTTGTGGGTTTTTTTTTTTGTTTGGTTGGGTTTTTTTGTTTGTTTTTGGTTTGGTTTGGTTTGGGTTTTTTGTGTGTTTATTTGTTTGGTTTTTTGTGTTTTCCCCCAGGCTTT